>JALHLI010000001.1:5976252-6251252 GCA_023349425.1 Anthopleura sola
CTAAAGGTAAGTTTTCATATTCATTACTTATTGATTTGGGTGAGACCTAATTAAAAATTGCACAACTTGGGTCACATGAAAACACTGTTAACGCAATACAGCTCAGCTAATTAGTATTCTGTAAATCCGATACAGAATACTAATTCCTGTGGTTCCGGCTTAAGGAGGGTGATTTGTCAGAGTCTTTTCAAAAGTTAGTCCCATCAACAAAATCCATGCACCTTGCTTTGTTAACCTTAATAATCGTACCACACAATGTTTGATGTCAGAAAACATTGTACGCATACTCCTAAAAACATCAAGCAGTATTTTCTTGAATGACACTGCTTTTAAAATCTATCCTTCAAAATTCAGTGTATTCATTAAAAATGAATATGATAAGAAAGATATAATGTTGTGACAATTGTGTATGGGATATATAATCACTCACCTCCGGCTTGTGATCACAAGCCGGAGGTGAGTGATTGTATATCCCATACAACATTGTCACTATTATTGTATCTATTAAATAAATTAACGTATTCAAGGATGTCAACTTTGTTTATAGAGACTTTCTCAATATTTCAACTGACCGACACGTCTTTTAACGACACTAGTTAGAGACAGGATCGCCATTGACGTGGTCATCCGAGCCACGTCAAGGTCTAAACATAGCAAGGATTTTGCCAACCAAGAAAACAGTCAGCTAAAAAAGACACGTTCTTACCAATTAAGCTAACCGGGTGGCGTTTAAACATCACTGTAACAAAATTGTGACCAGTCGTTGTCATATGATAGACACTTTCGGAAAGCGCTACGGAATAAACCATAATGAATGAAATGCCACAATAAATCGGTGAGGTTGTATTCAGTTATGGCAAACTAACAATAATTATCAATTTCTCGCCACAGCTTCCAATCTTCATTCCCGTGTTGTTTCTCATCATTTCTCTGTACCTGACCATCACACCCTTCGTCAAGGCACCACTGGAGTCGTCGATTCCTCTTGTGTTTTTCTTGCTAGGGATTCCTGTGTACTATTTCTTTATTCACTTCAAAGCAACGCCTCGATGCATTTTGTTTTTTCTTGGTGAGCAATAAGTATTTCTTTTAAGTCTTAACGCCATTAAAAGCGGACAGTTATTGTTATTCCAACTATTGGTATCTTTATTTTAGATTGGATTTCCTTCAAGACACAGCAAATATTGAACGTCAGATATCCAACCATTCCCAAAGAAATAAATGAATGATTCCTAACACACAACAATCAGCTAGATATCTAAACCAACTGAAGATGCGAATCTGGCAAAGAGCGATAAAAAACAAATGTAACCATGATAACAGTTGGAACATCACAATAAACGTCTGTAATGTAAACCACTAACGACTGATTTATTTAAGATACTTGGATTGGTTCAGGGTTAAGAAAATGTCTAATTTTTTGTCAATTCCTAACTGCTTTGGGAATAGTTGAATACGTTTTATATGGTTTTAAGTCCATACTTAAACGTAATGCGAATGCAGCTTGACTTTTCTGGGCATAAGTGTTGACAAAAACGACAGGCGTTCTTGGCGGTCACGCCTCACGAATATCATGAGATTTCTGTGAAATTTCTTCTTTTAAACACATCTTTTATGATTTGGAATAAGAGCACATAGAGTTTTTATAAGCCGTATTTTAAGGCCTTAATTTGCATTTGTGAACTTTCGAAGTAATGAGCTTCGTAGATAATTTTTTTCGGATCTTAAATCGCCAAATATTGTTTAAAAAACTCATGAATATTTAATGAGGAAAACACAATAGAAATCATTGTCCGTGGAGGAGGTTTTAAATCTGATAAAACATCCTCTTCATTTGCATAAACTTTAACTCGGATTTTCTCTGGTAAACTTGGTTTATTCGTCAAAAAATCAGTAGAAAATGCGAAGATACACCTCAAGGTTTTTTAAGCTGTTCAATAAACTCGCAGATCGTGTTTTATCGGGCTTAAAACCACTCGGCTTCGCCTCGTGTTTTAAATCCCGATAAAACACTCCTGCTCGTTTATTAAACAGTACATAATAGATACAACCAAAAGTAAGAGAAATGTCTATTCTTTCGATAAAAAAAGTAATCTAGCTGATTAGGATAGTTTTGCAGGATATGGACTTCTTATTTCAGAGATATAAAGGTTTAACATATAACGACGCAAATGGTATGATGTCAACGCAGGATTCATTTAAAATACGAGATTATCATATTATCCTGTAAGGTAATGCCAGATTTCAATTAATAAATGATTTTTTTCCCTTACCTAATACATGTTGTAGTAGAGTTTTGGTACATTTTATAATAAATCGTGCTGCAAATACACGCAAAAGCTTCGTCTTTGAGGCTTCCTCTGCTGTCATATTTACCACAATGACAATGACAATGATTTTATTGGCACCTCAAAAATACACAATTAATTTGCAATAAGTTTATCTATAACCTCGAATTCAGTCTCAGACGCGTTACATTGGAAATTTTATTGACTTGTATACTTATAACGGTTTCTAAAACATATAAATATAACAAGATACTAAGTAAGTAAGTGAACTGCTAAATAGGACATTGCAAAGTAGCGACTAAATAAGGAAAAAATACTAAGAAATGTACTTACGGAACAAAAAATGACAGGGACCGCGGAGCAGAAGGGGCTAGGGGGGCTGGGGGGCTATAGCCCCCCAATAATGGGAGCATGCCCAACCCCCTAGGTCTTCCAGTAGTTGGTCAGTATTTGTTGGTCGTTAGCCCCCCCCCCCCCCCCCCCCCCCCAATCCAAATTATGCTCCGCGGTCCCTGAATGAGGTACAAGAATAACCAAAGATCTTGTTTGCTTCGTATAATACTGAGAACTGAATACTTAGAAAACGGATTGAACTAAATGTACTAGGAATTTGCATACGAGACAAAGAAACTAAGAAACTGAAGTGACAAAACTGGAAGCGTAACCAGAACGAAAAATAAAACAAAGACTGATAATGTTAACTCAGAACCTAACCTAAATTCTGGCATGCGGCACTTACATTATCCTTACATAAAGGTGCGAGCCAACTGGATTAACTGAAAAGCTATACGAGGCCAGATGGCTATCCCGTTTTCTATTCTACACTAATTAGGTATTCCGACTAAAGGCCCGTCTTCATGGAATATTGATATGTGTTTTAGAGGCATGTGGAGACAATAAACCGATAAAAGGACAAGTTAAACAATAGAAAACAAAGGATCCTTCACTATTAAAAACACTGTTAAGTTTTCATATTTTAACGATTTTACTGTGCGCTATTTTAACGACAGCTTCAACTACAGAAATTCTCTATTTTTCAAAATTAGATGTACCAAGATTAATCAAAGAGTATTCCTGGTCCAGCATCAAACAGCTCTCTCCATCAGGCTGTTCGTGGTTTAGCCCTTCCTGATAATGAGGGATATGGATATTTTTCGAGATTATCAAATCATTGCCACCTAGGTCTTACTACTTTCTCTGAGACATTTACATATCAATAATCTAGACAAAGTGAGTCATCCTAAAAAGAAATATCATCGCACGACAGCCGTTGAAGGCTTGGCTACGTCTGTATGTCAGGAATAGGAAAATTCTGATAAGCATACTACTTTCAGCACAGCTTATTTCCTCGAGAAGATTTCCTGTTTAAACAAAGATTGTAACGCTATTTAACGGAGGCCCAGAAAAAATTAAGGTAATTTCTAGTTCAATATTTTCTAAAACTTCCCTGCGCGTTGATGGAAAAGCACCCTTATCGACTGCTTTTTAGGTTTTCAGAAGTTTCACTCATTTATTTCGCTCTTGCTTTCAACATTACCAATATAAGGATCCGGATCATGAGTGGAGAGAAGGTTGGCACTGTCTGCTCCCTGACATAGACCATCCTAGACCTAGACCATCCTAGACCTAGACCATCCTAGACCTAGACCATTCTAGACCTAGACCATTCAAGAAAAAATATAGACACAAGATACCTTCAATTTACTCTTATTTTATGACTATTTTTAAAGCCAAAGTATTTTTAAAGAAAAGAATAGAGCAGATTGGAAACTGTAAAAAAACTATCATCAACTTTTGAGTCATGGCTTCTATACAGTTAAAAGCAGCATTTCAACTCGTTTTCTATTGG
Organism: Anthopleura sola; assembly: GCA_023349425.1. Classification (NCBI taxonomy): domain Eukaryota; kingdom Metazoa; phylum Cnidaria; class Anthozoa; order Actiniaria; family Actiniidae; genus Anthopleura; species Anthopleura sola. The sequence continues at coordinate 5,980,390 of JALHLI010000001.1, forward strand.
CTACTTCACAAAACGAAATAGTTTTTCCCTCGCCCATGAGGAATAAAAATCAAGTAAACAAAAATTTATTTTCAGCCTTTTGAATTTCACTCCAAAAACCGATATGGCACTTATCGCTTCGATATTCGTGCGATATAATTTTTTTATGATTATTTAACTTCACCTATCAATAACATAGCCTTGTGCTGTACAACAGCATAACCGGTAACTGTGGGCCCAAAATATATCAAAATAAATTACAAAATAGTAGGAAACATAAGCAAGTTCCACACAGTTGCAATACTGCGATATTCTCCGAACTCGGTAGTTGCGAGTTTCGCGTTGGAATTTGGTTTTTCGCTGCCGGCAGTCAAAAATATAAAAGGTACCGACTAATTAGTTTTGATTGACGGCAGCGAAAAACCAATTTCACAACAAGCTGTTGAAATGTCTGAGTTGGCAGAATATTGAGAATCCCAGTAACTGCAGCAGCTGACTCCACTCGCCAGACTAATGGTGGAATTACACTTTTGAAAAACAAGTGGTTTTCCAAGTACGGGAATTGTCCATGGTCACATCATAATTAATCAGTAAAACAAAGGTATAATATTCATAGAGCAAGCTCTTAAACTGATTTAAGGTTAGATCAGACTGATTCAGGTTTACAGGTAGGAAGAGAATTCTACATTCCAATATCGGTTTTCTCGTGCAATTCAACGTGGAGTTCCCCCTCGAGACAATGAATTATACTATAGAATATCTTGTAGACATGCACATGGTTTGAATTAGGCAATTTACATACAAAGGTGATTATGTTTATTAATCTGTCTTTGGTCTACAACTGAAGGGTCTTGAAAACACCAAAACAGGACACAGGAGCACATCATGACGACCGCTAAAGCAACTTCTAAATCAGAAAGTGATGTCCAAGCAACAGATCCTGCACAACCCATATCTCTTAAACGTGTGCTGGGTATTCCTGGTGCTTCTTCCATGGTAGCAGGAACCATGATTGGCTCGGGGATCTTCGTGTCAGCGCGTTGGGTTCTTGTCTACAGTGGGTCGGTTGGTTTGGCTCTTCTTATCTGGTTATTGTGTGCTGTGGTGTCCTTTATTGGAGGACTGTGTTGGGTAGAGTTGGGTTTAACCTTTCCCAAGTGTGGTGGTAAGTTTCTCCATACGAATGTTCAACACAGAGAAATGAGTCGGTTCGTCATGAAAAATAAGCCATTAAGTCAATTTATTTCAAAAAGATATCTATATTTCAAATTCTAATGAGATAAATAGAGAATATTGCATGAGCGATAGGAGACGAATTTTATCTTTGATTGTTGAAAATAATTTTCAACACGAGAAAATAAAATTCGCACCTCCAATCGCCCATGTAATATTCTGTTTATTATATAATTATCAATGAAAAAGAAAAAAAGCTTTTTCGAGCTTTTTCTGCCATAAAAATATATTAACATACTGATGATATTTTTGCATGTGAAAATAACATGTTATTTTCTCATGTAAAAATATCACATTTTTGAAATAAAAAAAAAATGTATGGGTATTTCATGGCTAATTATTTAATAAATATGTATAACCTGTCTGGATCTGAATCTGATCAATTCCCTTCTTTCCTATTCATATTTAGGTGAATATATTCTCATTAAACAAACTCTTGGATCAGTTCCCGCCTTTGCTTTGGTATGGCTTAGAATCCTCATCACCACTCCCTGTGGCGATGCTATTGCTCAACTCACATTTGCGTTATATGTTCTCGGACCGTTTTTCCCCGGCTGTACAGACCGAGAGGACCTGGTACCTCTCATGAAGGTCATAGCTGCCTGGTCCTTATGTAAGTTGCTAAGCAAGAGAACTTCAGGCTTTGTGCCCGTAACGTTTAAAAACATCTTGAGAGCAGTCAATACTAGTAAATCGAAAATTTACGGCAAGATTTCTGAAACTAAACGGAAAAAAATTATTTACAGGCAACGAACTTCACGCTTGAACGCAAAACATCAATATTCGAAAGAATAATCGAATATTCAAAACAATAATCGAATATTCAAACGAATATTCATTTGAATATTCGTGGGATCGTAGAAAATGTGTTAATGTGTGAAGTTCGTTGACTGTAAAGTAAATTCAAATTTACACACAAAAAAAATAAAAATAAACATCCGAGGATATTTGGCTAATCAGGGTTTTATTGTGCACATGTTTGACACATGTTTTTGTTAATGGGGTTTTCCCCGAATTCGTTTGAGTGACGTATACAAACATAGTAGTTAAAAAGAATAAATAATTAAGAGAAAAATATTTTGTCCTCGGAAATGGGATTTCCAGTGTTTTGAAGGGCATCTGAAAGAGCATAAATTTATGTGACCCTCCCTTTTTCACTGCCTATTTTTTCGGACTAGTATACCGAAACCGTGGGTTCGAGTCCTGCCAAGGGCATATGATATTTTTCTCTTAATTATTTAATTATTCTATTATTCACACCGAACGCATTTCATTTCACTAATAGTAGTTAAAAGTTGAGGTTACAGTAAATGTACAAAAATATGAATGGTTTTCAATTTCAGAACACAAATAAGATTTCATTCATAAGGATACCTTTTTCCCTATTGTCACTAGTGACAAAGAAATGTTATGAGACAATTCGTCCAAGTTTTAGATTATTCAAAGTTTAACTTAAAAAGTAAAAATGGCCATGAGAATGACAGAAACGTGGTCAAGCTGAATGGTTCTTGTATTCCTTATAACCAGGTACCATATGTCTGCTCAACTGTTTGAGTGCTAACTGGGCAGCTCGTGTTCAGATTGTCTTTACAGCTGGTAAATTCCTTGCTCTTTTGGTACTGATTGCAACAGGGATTTATAGTCTTGCTCAAGGTTAGTAGATACTGTCGATACCCTCCTAGTGGCCATACCTTTTTGATATCTCAAGGCAGTCGCTTACGAAAGAGCTTCGACAGTAATCACATCTTGTGATTTATATTTTTTGGGAATCCAGTTAACGAATTCTATTTTTCATCTTCTCTAGGACACGCATCAAGCTTTAAAGACTCGTTCAAAGACACCACAACTCAGATAGGAATGGTTGGACTGGCTTTTCAGAGTGGACTCTGGGCTTACGAAGGATGGTATGTATAATTCCCTGCACGTGTTATGCTGTATTCTTATAAGTAATAGCATGACTTGAGGTTGATTAGTGATTAAATGTCCCCGAAAGCCGAGGGAGGTTTTGTTGAAGTCCCGACGCCGAAGGCGGAATAAAATTGCTCTTAGGAAATATGTTAGTTTTCGTGCGATGCATAAATAACAAAGTTTTACAATGCTGTTGATATGCGGCATACTTAAGGGAATTTGCCTTTGTTAAATGCGACAATGGCGAATTGAACCAGCATTCATTCACTCGTGGTGCTTTATTCTAATTCACTTTGGTTGGCCTATAGAGTGGTATTAATGAAGTGTTTTCAAACCGTCTTGATTACGTCACAAATAGTAAGAAAAAATTCTCGGCTAGTCAACGTATGCGCAAAGACTATTCAATGGGTGCCACAAGTGCTGGGGTTTTCAATAGTGTGTAGTCCAGAGTCATTGCGCAAATTTTTCGATTGGGTCAATGCTACCCAGCCATGGTCTCGGTGATTGTCATATGAGGGAGCTTAACTCATGAATAGTGATGAAAGATATTTAGACTTTTTTATTCATTCGTTTCTTCTTTCCTTCAATCATTCATTCATTTTTTTTTCTCTTGCGTTCTTTTTTTCTTTCTTTAATGGTTTGTTTATTTATTTATTTTTTTTAATTTGATAGGGACGCTCTTAATGACGTCACTGAAGAAGTTAAGAATCCCAAGAGGTAACCTCTAACAGTTTTCTTAGTTTCTAATAGTTTCGCGCATTTTTAATTTTTTTTTTGTTTTAATTTAAGTCTGTCTTTGCACGTTACCGGACGAGTTAACCGTTGAAAAAGTTGTACTTTTAAATGGAACTGTGCAATCGGGACAAAACTAACTAGCCGACAAATTAAAGAGAAGGTTTCGTGTAAACGGTTAACTGAGAATTCCTCCGGTACCAAGTAAAACCAGCCTTGATTGCAAGTTTGTTTTGAATCTTGCAAATTTGAAATCAGGCCTCGATTTAGATCTCGATACCAGATGTTACGTTTCTAGGCTGCAGTGAAGACGTTTGTCTGAGAAAACAACATTTGGCGATTGGGAAAAGTTGTCACAATTCGGCATTAGACGAACATCAATCACTTTGTGCGAAACGAAACCAGTGGACGTTCGAGGAATGCGCAAAGTAAAATTCTTAAAAATATGATTTGCAGAAATGTTGGTTCCTGCGTTTTAGGATATTTCAAAAAAACAAAAGGTAAAAAATGCATTAAAAATGTATTCTAAACTAAAACGGGGGTGACGCATAAGGATACACTTTACATTACATCTGTCAGTGTTCTTTATTTACTTAACTTGTCGACAGAAACATGCCATGGTCAGTTCTGGGTAGCGTTGTCTTGGTAACCTGTTGTTATTTACTTGTTAATGTTGGATACTTGGCTATTTTGACTCCACAAGAACTGAAGGATTCCCCAGCAACTGCAGTGGTGAGTTTGATACTCATTACTATGACTATCAGCTTTTAGAAAAAACCTACTAATGGTCTATCACCAATCGAGCCCTATGATTGGCTGAGCTACTAGGGGTCTATTAGTGATGGACCTCTAGTAGCGAAAAGCGCCGGTTTTGAAAACCCCAAAAAATATATTTAAAGCAAAATCCAAAACTTTTTGCATCCTTTTATTGGACCGATTAGTAGGTTTTTACTAAAACAATTAGACCTCTCGCCCTCATGGCATAAGAGTCAATAGCCCATTCGGCCTTTGGCCTCATGGGCTATTGACTTGTAGACCATTCAGACTCGAGGACTAATTGTTAAATGGACCTTTTTTGCTTTATAAAGCAGTTCTTTTAAGACTGTGGAGTACTTATATCATAACCATTTCAGACTATTTTGGTTGGTTTAGAAGTGGTTTCAACTCATGTGTTTTGCTTTGTTTCGTATTCAGTAAATGTTTTGTCATACAAACTTTGCACTAGGGTCTTTGATTAAGTAATCCAATTACGAGCCAATTAACGCATCGATAATTGGACAGTAGGGACTATCGAGATGATCTTCCCACTCTCCGCATGCAGGGATTTCATCTGCTTTGCAAATAGACCTTATCGGTTAACGCATTACTATGTACGTCTCTACCGAAGTCAAAGCCTCTGGGAATAAGATTTCTTTTTTTTTTGTAAACCGATATCACGTGAAAATTTTTTGAACAAAAGTTTTTATTCCCAGACGTTTTGGATTAGGTGGGAAGGTACATTTCAACGCAGTCGCCGATAAGGTATATTATATTATGCAGTGTCGATATTATAGATTTTTCTTTTTTCATTTTTTCTATTGCATTCCATTTCCAGACTGTAGTTAAACGTGTCTACGGTTATCAAGCGGTATGGATTGTACCTGCGTTCGTAGCCTGTTCTATATTTGGGTCATCAAATGGCATTGTATTCTCTACAGGAAGTTAAGTGATAAAACAACGTAAATACCCAATTTTATCACCAGTGGAAAAAAGAGGCGAATGGTGGTGTTGAAAACACTTCGTCTGGTTCCAAGGCCTCTTCCTCCCTTTTGGTCTTATCGGAATTTGTAAAATAATTCATGATCAATTTTTTTATTACTATTCTCTTCCTCCACAGGGTGATGTTGTCTGCAGCTCGCGAGGGTCATCTTCCATCATTCCTGGCCATGATTCACACCACCGAGAGAACACCTATTCCAGCCATGTTGCTATCGGTACTTTAACTCCTTAACATACAAATTCAAAAGATTCCTGCTCTCTTGTAGGGAAAGAAACACATCTTAATTGGTCCTTCTAGTTAGATTAAGAATTAAGCTTTGAGAAGTTTCCTTTGTTTGAGTTAAATATACATGAATAGATATGAACCGTTCATGTCAAACTTTTGAATTCTTTTCATTTCTGTCTTAGACCACGATGTCATGTTTATTCTTGGTACCAAGGAAGAGTACTATTGAAAGTTTGATCAAAGTCTTCAGCACTGCTGTATGGATGATTTACACAATGACTGTGCTTGGTTTGCTGTGGACGAGATACAAAAGACCTGAACTACAAAGACCCTTTAAGGTAAAATATGTTAATATGTTTGACGGTGTCGAAAGAGATTTTGGGTCAAAACTGGAAAGATCGCTGCCATTGCTGACGTTAGTTTCTCCCGCTGTAAATTGCGATCAGGCTTTGTTGTCATATAATAAGGCTGGCATTATTTCTTTCATCGGTATCAGGAACATTGGCTAGTAGCACAGCTTTGTGGCACATTCCAAGCGCTATCTCATGAACAACATTGAAGGATATGACACAAGAAATCGGTGATATTTCGCACTTATTCAGTTATGGCAAACTAAAAAGCCATTATCAATCTCTCTTGACAGCTTCCAATCTTCATTCCCGTGTTGTTTCTCATCATTTCACTGTACCTGACCATCACACCCTTCGTCGAGGCACCACTGGAGTCGTCCATTCCTCTTGTGTTTATCTTGCTTGGGATTCTTGTGTACTATTTCTTTATTCACTTCAAAGCAACACCTCGATGCATCCTGGTTTGTCTTGGTAAGCAGTCAGTATTTCTAGATCTTTTACGTCGATCTTAATGGGCGGACATTAAAATACATCAGTTATTGTTATTTCAACTGTTAATATATTTTTTTTAGATTGGATTTCCTTCAAGACACAGCAAATATTGAACGTCAGATATCCAACCATTTCTAAAGAAATAGATGAATAATTTGTAGCACACAACAGTGAGATGCTCACCAAATATGTGGATGCGAATCTGGCAACAAGTGATAAAAAAAAAAAAACCATTGTAACCGTAGGGATATCGATTGCAATAAATTTTTGCTGTGTAATAACTGATTTATTTAACAATAACAAAAAGTCAATCGACTACTTCGACGATATGGCGGCCATCTCTTGAATCTGAATTAATGAAAAGGACTATGTAGGTTTTACAACGAAAGTTTTTCATATGTTTTTGTCCAAATAATGACAAGATTCCCTATGCTAGAACTTCAAGTTGACACCTCAGTAACTCACAAAATCTTGTCTGAGGTTCAAATCACGTACCAGTTTTGGATAGGAATTTTTGACAGCCTTTGAAACACAGGCTTCAGTTTTTTTACAAAGTGTTACCTGTAGTGGTAGTATCTGCGCACAGCTTGAAACTCGATGACGAAAACTTGATGATAAAGCATCGTGATAAGAACCATCTGTTTCTGTGTTTTCACTTGGAGCTCGTGCCTACTGACTTTTAAGAACTGATCATCAAAAGGAAAAATCAAGACATCAGAGGCAGCAAAGGTTTTTAATACCCTTCCTTTCAATAATTCCCTGTATACACAATTCGATATGTTGCCTTAGATACATATTTTAGTAAATGTCAGGCAATTAAGCAAGCACCTTTTGGAACTTCTTTGGAATTTGCTTGATAGATGGTGTCAGCTTGATAGAGATATGCTTAGTTTAAGAAATATCGGTTAACAGTTAACCTTCAATTCAAGTGTTTAATTCGAAAAAATGGAGAAAAAGCGAATTTAAAGTAGGAGTTTCCGAACAAATTTAATTCAGATGCTATTTTTGTGGGAATCATTTTTAAATTTTCGATATAATTAGAGTACGAAATGAAACAACTTGAATTGCATGTTCTTATCGCTTCGAAAGGCGTAGAAGGTCATGCATAGGATGGTACAAAGCCTGACATTAAGCTTAATGTTACCATCTCGTTATTCAGACTTATCACATATATATGATCAATTTAAATTCCCCAGCCATGGATCTCAAGCAGCGTGTTACGATACTCCTGGTGATTTTCGTGTTTGGTGGGGAATGTCGGATCCACAGTGGAGAAGAACGCGTTCATGATGGAGAAGGAAGTCTTCAATTCCATGGAGTAGAAGCCAGCGCACAAAGAAGAATGGTGCAGCACAAGAAAGGCGATCACTTATTCAACAACATCGCCAAAGGTTTCACAAATATGATTGAACATGTGTTCACCAACACGCGTCTTAAATTCTTTTGTAGGGTTTCAAAATCAGAAAACAGCCTTATGATTACCGACAAAGATAGTGGAAACGATATGACGAATCAATTCCCATTGATTATTAAGGCCTACAGGGCATATAAGACAGACAAATTGCTTACAACAGATCGCGACAAGCTCGCTGTGTATGGAAAGAAACAAGAAGGACAAGATAAAAATTCATTGCAATGGGGTAAAACCATGGAAAATCTTAGACATGTGGCAATCGAATTTATTGGTAAGTTAATATGTGCTAAATGTGTATGGTTATTCAAACGAATTTTTCCAAGTTTGCAAAATGAGGTAATAGGAAATAACGGCAGAACAAGATTTTGGTCCATAATCTTAGGTAATTGTGCCGCTGGCTCACTGTATACGCCGAATCTTTGCGGACTTATCATATACATATCAACAACAAACAGTTTGCATATAAATAAACTTCTAAATTCCAATTCAATCATGGAACGAGGGCCATGGGTTTGTTAGCCACTGGCTATTTTAAAAGTGCTACCTTTGTAAAAACATGAATAGGATTTTTTTATGAATTAAGACGGAATATAAATTTTAGTAATTATTAAGACATTTTAAGTAGATCCTGACCGATACTTATTTTTATTTCACTGTGCAGCAACTAGGTAGCAGCTCTTGTAACTCAGCAATATTTTAGAACTACTTTTAAACATACTTTTTTCATATCACTCTCCATTTATTGATAACAGATAAATTCATCGAGGCGTACTCTGCACAAGGACCGGAAAAGCACGAAAACCGAAAGAGAATGGATAATATCCGAAACAGAATCGATCAAATTATTAATAAAAAAGAATATGTTGACCAAGAAGCGAAGGAAAAATTTCTGAAAAATATTAAGAAAAATATGGCAGTACTTGTAAAGAATGTAGAACAGCGTACCGAGAAAGCAATAAAGGAACTCCCAGCGCTGATCAACAGATGGGCTATAGAAGCTGCTAATTTTTATAAAAGGAAAACCAGCAGGCGTTAGTTTTCGACAAGTGATGGGTACCATAAAACCATGTATTAGATTGTACCATGTATTAGAGTGGCTTTGGCTTATTAGAATAAAGAAAAAAAAGAAGAAAAAAACCTCTGGAAAACTATTAAAAAATCAGTCTCCTTATCTAAGTGTCGTTATAGCCCTTTCGCACTAATAGACCATTTTCACGTGACGTCAGAGCGGCCATATTGGTAAACCTAAACAATACGTTTTCTCTCCTCCGGGAATTGAACTCTAGTTTTAGGCAACAAACTTTTCTATTTTTTTGGTACACGAATATGGCTGCCTTGTCAAAAGTGAGTGAAAAAGCTCTATTGGGGAAACTTTTCTCTCACACACACTACCACTACATTTGAAAATTCTATGCATACAACGCTCACATGTTAATTTTCAGAGGGAGAAAACAAGTAGAATTTTAAGTCATATTGTATAGCAGAGAAAATCTTATATTTTATTGAACTTTTAGTATTTTGCAATCTATGATACATTTATTAATTACAATGACTTTTTTTTTTACTATATTTGGATTTTTTCATACTGAATGTAATTTAGTCGTCCAAACTACGGAACGTGTTAATAAAGAATGACCCTGTTTTCATCGTATAACAGGATTTCACTTTACCTTTTGCAAAAAGCAAAACCCTTCTCTCCAAAAACAAATATTATTCCAATAATTTCCAAAAGTTTAGCGAGGTCTTACGATTTGGAAATATATGTCATCCATTTTGATAAAGGTTTGAAAGAGGCGCCATAAGTTGTCTTGCTTCGATAGCAAATGAATCTTTTCAAGCGAGAAGTCACCGTTCACTGGATGTGAACTTTGTAGCAATCAAAATTTTATACGATTTCATGTTGAACCATTTAAAGCGGCCATCTCTGCTGTATCCTTCGCGTGCCCTCTGACTACATATGATCTTGATCAAATGTTTCGTGTCTGCGCATGGTGGCAGTCTTTGGTCGACTATACAGATTAAATATTTCTGCTGCAAAAATCACCGTCAAAGGCTGAATACAAAGCATAGCATTATCATAACAGAAAGGCGTTTGAAACTAGAGCATTTTTTTGATCGGCTCAACTCACCGCTTGTATTCCTTGTATCGGTTCATTGGTCAAACAGAAAGTACCCAACTGCGAGGTAGATTTTAAGGATTTTTAGAATTTATACTTTCAAAACCGATTGAACTCTTTAATATTGACTAGTAGGCCGTTGAAGAATAGAGAGTGGTGAATTGATTTTAAATGCTTTTCTGTTAATACTATCAGTGGATAAATGCGATAACATTTTCATTTAACAATTTTAACAAAAAGATGTGAAAGACACCAAAACTGCTTCCGGCACTTTGAATTTTACTACGTTATTTGTTGTAGAATATTGTGTTTTCGCTTGACTGAAAACTGTTTTTGGTTTCCAAACAGGTTTTTATATCAGTTTAAAGGATGTTAAAAGAGGTTTTCAAAAGGCTGTTCAGATTCATTTATTTCTACCAAGTTTTCTTTATAGCTGGTTAAGTGAATGATCAAAGGTTCAAGTAACGTACCAGTCTAGAAAATGATTCTCATGGGCTAGAATACCGGTCATCTCGCGGGCGCGCCATCAGCGGTTTTCCCTCTGAATATAGGGTAGGCTTCCTTGAAGAAGCGTTTACAGTTCTTTTGTGCTTTACAAAAAAAATAATACATCCAAGTATGTCCAAGAGATCGAAATTCTCTAAAGGGTTTTACAAAGACTTGAATAACATAAGCAGCTGTTTTGAAGAACAAACCACGAAAAAAAGGAAAACACTACCTGGATTATGGAATAGATTTTTCGAAATATTGTGTATTTTAGGTGAAAAATGGACGATGTTAGCTTTTATCGATAGAACTTAAAATCACCTATTATGTCTACAATTACAGGTTCTTCCAAAATCTGGGTGGACAATTCAGATTCAGTGAACAGAAGATAACCAAAATACGATGAAAATTTTCCAATTTCACTATTTCTTTGTTTACTATTGGGAATGACAGGCGATAATTTCCAAAACTCACCGGTACGTTTGGACGTTGAATTTCATATCGTGGCAGCATGAAATGTACGTCATAAGAATTGTCATATAACACTGGGGGAGAATCGACGTGGACAAATGCTACAAATGCTCAAGTACGCTATTTATTGCTATATTATTTTTTCTCTCGAAGGTTTTTTTCAGTACCGCCGCCATCTTGGTTTGACAAATATTCGCGCATGCTCAGTTACGATGACCGGTATTCTAGCCCATGATGACAGACGTTTAACACAGAATTCCCTGCTATACAAAGTGTCACCCGTAGTGGTAGTACCTGCCAATAGCGTGAAGTATAATGTCAAAAACATCAAAGGTTTTTACCTTTAACTTTTTGACTGCTTATTCTCTCTGTTACTATTTGTCTTATTATATCTCTCTTATTCAGTTTCCTCATAGTTCTTCAATATCTACTACGCATTGTACTAAACCCCAGGCGTAAAGATCTAGTAGCAGTCAAAATAATTATTGACATTAGACATACTAACTAGTGAACATTTACAAACTGACGCCAATCAGGGTTTCCCTGTTATGAGACTTTGTTTTTGTCACTAGATTTATTTTCGTCGGTCGCCCTAGCCCGTTTTCAAAAGAGTAGATGGTGCGCTGGTTAGGAACCGTGACATCAGCTGCGTGGTATTTTTTAACTTCGGCGCGTAGCCTTCCTGTCCTTTACTCTTTCTTTTGAAGATTCCAAAACAATCGGAAAACGAAAGTGGAAATGAAAGGATTGGCGTCCATAATGGTCTATAATAGTTGAATTCAGCCTATAGTACTCTGTAGGGTGTTCATAGACTTGGAGTGCATGGAGATCAGACAAATCCTCTTGTTGAATTCAATATCTTTAGGTCTTTAGCGTTAAAGAACTGCGGGACTATATGTGTGTAACTTAATGAACGTTAGCTTAATAGTTAGTTCTGTGCAAAAAGATAAAGTTAAGGTGTTGTACGCGTGATTTCGCCGTTGCGCATCACTTCTGCTCATTTGCTATTTCACGTTTTCATTAGTTGGGATACCTGTGGTAAGGTTTATTAAATATGATCGACTGAGAAGGTTTGAGAATTCAAGAGCAAGAAAGTAAAAAATCTTGTCCGAAGTTCGACCCCGAAGTTCTTTTTTTCAAAAATATTTTTCTATCAATGAATAGAGTTCAAAATCAAACAAAAAACAAACAAACCAAAAACAAAAAAATCTAAAAAATGCTTTTGCAAATAACAGCGCTAACAGCAACAACAACATCAAAATGTAACAGTGTTTAGCCTTCTTTACAGACGTTCTTAGTGAGAAGGGACCAATACAAATAACGTCTGTAAAGGAGATTTAGCAATGTTAGCTAGGTTGTTATTAAATGTTCTATATGAAAGATATTGAGTAATTTAAAAAGCTCTAGCACTAGCGCAAAAGGTGTAGAGAATAAAATTATTTGGAGGGGTTAGAATTGACTAATCTATCTCAAAATCACTCAAACAATAAGCAATAGATTATATAACAAGGATTAGGAGTTATTTTGGTCTTGGAGCGACTCCTTTTTTCACGCGAGACCACTAAATTTGAGTCAAAATTCATAGCTACAAATGGCATTTTCGGCGGACTTTGGAAATTCGCATTTTTCTCCGAAAAGAAACGTTATTTTATAAAACAAACTATATAGTTATTCTCAGGAAAGATTGCTCTATCAAACTTGAAAGTATGAGCGAAATCGATTTTCCAAAGTTTGCCGTGACTTGTTTCATTTTTACGGAAAGTCGCTCTTAAATAGAATAACTTTAATTTAGCATTTTTTACCTTTTTAATAATGTATGACGTGCTAATGGATTTCCAATTAACTAAATTGAAGGGCAGGGCTATTGCTTTAGAATGAATGTGGCACTTGCTTCGAAAAAGCTTTGCTTGGTTTTTACATTTTCATTTTATGTCTCACAACAGAACGTATAAAAAAGAAAGAAAGGAGGTAAAAAAAACATGTTTAGAAGTCCACTGGTTTTCCAAATCTCTCAAGAACATGTTGTTGGTATATTGTTAGTACTGTGAAGTAGTTAACGAAATATTTTTTTGCTAAAGCCAAAACATTAATTTTAACTTCAAACTGACTATAAATGGTATTTATTTTGTGTATTATATTCAAGTAGACTAGTGCCAAATAAACTGGATGAAAAATGTGCACTTGAAAATTATCTTTAAGAAAGGTTCTCAGGTGGAAAAAAGATCAAAACAAAGCTATACCAATGGAAACGCCAATAATTTCCTAAAACCCCATTAACTTCGGCAAGTGGTTTATTGAGGTTGCAGGTTCAAATTCCAAAGGAATTTGATATTTGTTATAAATGAACAATAAAAACTCTTTCTTAATGCCGTAATTGAAATACCACAACGTAATCTATCAATCACTTCAATTTATTCAGGTATATAACACAGTCTTGAAGTATCTTCATTCAAGGCACATTTTTAGTCAAATCTGGAAAACAAAAAGAGTTGTTATATTTGTCCACCGTTTTTGGTAAGTTGTGTCATTGCATGAAGTTTGTTTGTTAAACTTTTTCAAGTAAAACGAAAAATAGTGGCGTGTGTTCTTTAAAAAAGGTTTGCAAAAACCGGAATAAGACATTTTTAACACCATTTTCACATTGATATTGGCCTTACTTCCTTTCATACTCATTAAAATGTATACGTAAGAGCCTTTCTCTTGAGAAATACTTTTGGGGCAATAATATACACTTAATGACTGGTTCCGAGGGAAACAGTTAGTTTTGTTTCCCGAGAATCTCAATGTTTCCCGAGGCTCCGGCCGAGGGAAACATTGAGATTGGAGGGAAACAAAACTAACTGGTTTCCCGAGGGATCAGTCATTAAGCGTTTTGTTATATAGCTAATCATTTTAGACAAGTCAATTTAGATAATTTGAATTTTTATTCCGTGCGCTGGGCACTTGTATCCCGGTCGGGATACAGTTAGATTTAACTTGTATCACGTGAGCATCTATCAACCAATGAGAATGCTCGTTATATAGTCAAAATGATTAGCTATATAACAATATCCGTTAGCGTTTACTTAAATTTGACAAAAGATGATTAAAATTTTTTTTTTTTTATCAACAATATTTTAAATCATTTCTTGGTTCCAGAAATAAAGTTAAATAGATAAATACAAAGAAAAAATCATAGTGATGCAGCCAAACAAACAAATAATCAAACAAACAAACAAAAAACATCAAAATATACATATTATATCATAAATTACGCTCCAAGTAACTTTTGCTCGTATATTGTGGTGATACATGATTGTACAACATACTACATTCATCAGAAGGGAAAATATCAAAAGTCCCTAAAAGGATTCCTCACAGAATATTTTGTCTTATATTTTTTTTTCTAACTTTGATTTACTTATTCTCATTTTTTGCTGTTACTCGCTAATTGATCTAAAGAAAGAAAGATATGACTCTTAAGACACTTGCAACAATACTTCTGGTGGTTTCTGTGATTGGTGAGGAAAGCCGTGGCCATGGTAGAGAATCCCGCGTTCGTGGTGAAGAAGAAGGACATCTTCATGGAGTAGAAGCAAGAGCACAGAAAAGAATGATACACAAGAAGGGGGATCACTTATTCAACAACATCGCCAAAGGTTTCACAAACATGATTCAAGATGTGTTCACCGAAACGCGTCTTAAATCCTTTTGCAAGGCTTCAACATCAGGAAACAACCTTGAGATTACTGACAAATTAAATAACATGGAGGTGACCAATGAATTCCCAACTATGGTTACCGCCTTTCAGGAATATAAGATGGACCAGGTGCTTACAAAAAGTCGAGACAAGCTGACCGTCTTTGGACAGGAGCATCAAGGAGCAGATAAAAATGCAGAGCAATGGAAAAAAACATTGGAAAATCTTAGAAAAATGACGTTTGATTTTATTGGTAAGTTAGGGATATATGTATTTATCTATGGTTTTCTATATTTATTTATAGAATGCAAGGTGCGAAATTTGGACGATTTACCAAACCAGCAAATGTGAAAAAAATTGTAATGGGAAACATTTTCGAAAATTTCACAGCGGCTGCGCAGGAAGCTAGTGCTGATTGGCTGTTTAATTTAATTGGGAATTGGCTGAATATTTTTGAGCTTAAATTACACAACATCTCATTCAATTTCTACAGCTTGCAACAATTTCAAAGTTGGGAGAAGTGTAGGAAAGGGTGTTCAATATAAACATATCAAAACTGAATATATAGAACAGCTAAATCCCTTGTCAATGGTTAAGAACTAATAATACTTTTTTCATATCACTCTCCATTCATTGATAACAGATAAATTCATCGAGACGTACTCTCCACAAAAACCGGAAAAGTACGAAAACCGAAAGAAAATGGATAATATCCGAAACAGAATCGATCAAATTATTAATAAAAAAGAATATGTTGACCAAGAAGCGAAGGAAAAATTTCTGGAAAATATTAAGAAAAATATGAAAAATATGAAAAATATGGCAGTACTTGTAAATAATGTAGAACAGCGTACCGAGGAAGCAATAGAGGAACTCCCAGCGCAGATCAACAGATGGGCTGTGGAAGCTGCTAAGTTCTATAAAAGGAAAACCAGCAGGCGTTAGTTTTCAACAAGTGATGGGTACCATAAACCCATGTATTAGACTGTACCATGTATCACAATGGTCTTGGCTTATTAGAATAAAGAAAACAAAAAATAACCTCTGGAAAACTATTAAAAAATCAATCTCTTTATCTAAGTGTCTAGTCGTTATAGCCCTTTCGCACTAATAGACCATTTTCACGTGACGTCATAGCGGCCATATTGGTAAACCTAAACAATACGTTTTCTATACTCCGGGAATTGAACTCTAGTTTTAGGCAACAAACTTTTCTATTTTTTTGGTACACGAATATGGCTGCCTTGTCAAAAGTGAGTGAAAAAGCTCTATTGGGGAAACTTTTCTCTCACACACACTACCACTACATTTGAAAATTCTATGCATACAACGCTCACATGTTAATTTTCAGAGGGAGAAAACAAGTAGAATTTTAAGTCATATTGTATAGCAGAGAAAATCTTATATTTTATTGAACTTTTAGTATTTTGCAATTTATGATACATTTATTAATTACGATGACTTTTTTTTTTTTTTACTATATTTGGATTTTTTCATACTGAATGTAATTTAGTCGTCCAAGCTACGGAACGTGTTAATAAAGAATGACCCTGTTTTCATCGTTTAACAGGATTTCACTTTACCTTTTGCAAAAAGCAAAACCCTTCTCTCCAAAAACAAATATTTTTTTTTGTTTATTTGCCACTAGGATTTTTTTTTCTTTCGGCGATTGGCATCGTCAATAATTTTATAGAATTGTTTACTCAACTGATAGCGGAGCTCCCGCGCGGAGCACCACACTTAAGGAGGCTCCCTAGAGTTTACTCTTCCTCCATCGACGTCCAGAGGCAAAGCACCAAGAGTCAAAAAAACTACTCGTATTTTGTCCAGAATTATCAATCATTTCAAACCAGTAGCAACAGATGCAGCAGCAAATAAAGCTCCGTGAAATCTACCCTTTTGTTTAGTGATTTTTATACGACTTTGACAAACTTGCACGTTCAAAACAGTTCATTTATTCAGAATGCTTGCGCATGCGCAACTACTAAACTTAAAGAATTTTTATTTTGCGTACGTTTATTTTCAAAATGAAATTAACTCAAAATTACACGGTGAAATGTTCCCAAACTTATACAGTTTTTTCACAATGTTGTAAAAAGGCAACTGACAAAATGCTACTGAAATCCTGACATCAGATTTTTTTTAATCCAGGAAAATCGAAATTTCTCAATATCTCACGTTCTGATGTCAAGATTTTTTTAAGCCGCAGTTATATTATAAAAAACCCAACGGGGTTTTATATTATGTATTTAGAAGAATATTGACCGTGGAAAATTCGAGTTATTATTTTTTTAATGTTAAAAATAGGCCTTTTTATGACAGATGTAGCGTTGCTATGGTAACATTGTACGTGATCATTACTACCACAAACAAATCCTAAACTCATAATCTTTAATATGGTTGGTCTATCAGGCATCGATATGCAGATATGCTTTTGCTATAAAAGGATTTCTCTTATAGCTCCAAATACCTGTAAACTCTAGGGAGCCTCCTTAAGAGAAAATGGTAACCCATCGAATTGATTTTTCATGGCGTGATCACCTTGTCCGTACGACGATGTCCCTATACCAACACAGAGTTCCCGCGCTTTGCAATTGTTTACTCACAAATGCAGATAAATTATCGCAATAATGTAGTCAAAGATGGATCAAGAACCATTTTTTTCTTATTTTAACAAAGCCAAAAGTATGTTTAATCGAAGTCAACAAAAGCAATTTTTTCGACTTTAGCAGCTTGCTAAAGAAGATTTAGCGAAATCATCGCCAACTATTCCGGCCATGCGCCCGCGATGCGTCAGCGGTAATCATAATAAATGCTTTAAAAAATGGCTGCTGAATTTTTTCCAATACCGCAATTCATTCTGGGATTACTGCAAAGCGAATTATGTTGTCAGCAGTTAAACCTGTGATAATCTTACTTCCGGTGAAAATGCCCGCGAAATTCAGAGACGTTTGCGGCTGTATGTATTTCGTTTTTTACAATTGGATGTTTCGTACATGACAACACTGGAAAAATTGTTCAATTGATTGTAGTCGTAAGAGACACGAACTCTTTTGGATGCCATTTTGAATTTGGTCGAGTTTTCATTGGACATTCCGCTGACCCAAAACGGGCGACAAGACCGGAATAGTTGGCGATGAAGATTTAAGTTAAGCTTAAGCTTACGATGAATTTTCGTGAATGAAACCTCCGTGAGAGAAAAAGTGGCCTGTAGACCATAAAAACGAGATTACACTTCAATAATAAATATTTCAATTCCATAGAAAACACTTCATAGAAGCTGAAGGTAAATTCATTGATGTAAACTAAGATTTTGTAAAACGTCGACAAAATTTGTGTTAACTAGCAAGGTCATTGCTTAGGCAAACATTGATTATGACTGACGTCAGAAAAACGTTAATAGTTTTTACTGCATTTTACATATTCATCATACTTTTCTTCTTTACTTGTGAACCAGAAAAGCGATATTTCAAGCTTTGAAATTTAGCTTTTGATCCCATTTCAAGAAAAACAGAAAAAAATTGCAAAAGGTCTTATTTGAAACAAAATCTTTGGCGCCAAGCAGCCTCATGCGAGACTGATTTTGATGTCAAAGCAAGATTCCATATTTCATGATCATATATTGATAGTTTTGATATTTCTATATATAAGTTATTTTAATGTTGATTGAAACATGAAAAAGGAATACATATTACACCAAATATTCACTATTCATCTGGCTTTTGCATACAGCTAGTATTATTACACAATCGATTGAGCTTGGTTGTGTTTTATGATATTGTGACGACACGGAATTCTAGTCGTGTTCTCTCAACTCTTGCCCATATTAATCACAGCTGTTATCGTATTCAATTACTGTAATCCTTGGAATATGAATCAAGCATGAAAAAGGATTACTTAATAATAGGTAAAAATGTACTACATGTCCAAACAATGAAGAATCCGGAATCGGCCTTCATTGTGTTTATCTCTAGTGTATGCTAAGTTAATCCCTTATTGTTTGGATAAAAGACCATTGAGTAAATAGTCTTTCAGTACCATTGATATTGCGTTGGAAACCGCGGTTGCCAGAGACGCTATAAAATGGGAAGTCCTTAAATGTAATTTTAATATTTTAGCTAATTTATGAGTTGTTTACGATATTTTCTCTTGACTGTTACCAAAGTTTTAGCTAGCTTATTCTCATAACGAACTTCGCTACAACTTAGATTTCTTTTGATAGAAAGTCGTACAATTAGTTGTTCTTTGCATTTGTTGTTTTACTTCAATGTACTGTTTAACGAATTTATGAGAAAACTTAGGAATTACTTCTTCATAGCTACCAGCCGGGGGTTGCACACCTTATCAGTTGTTAAGAGAAGCTACATTAGATTTTCATCTGTCCATCATGACATAGCACCACTATTTAAGTCGGAGCGCGCGCCAGAGAGAATAGTGGAGATGATAGTAGAGATAAATAACAATTAGTCCTCGAGTCCGAATGGTCTACGAGTCAATAGACCTTTTGGTTTTAAGACATTTGTCTCGTGTACCCGGATGTCCTACTTATCAGAACGGGTGTGAAAAAATTATCAGAAGCATGAGTGCTAGCTATTCTTTTTGTTTTAATTGTTTGCGAGTTTTAGTTGGCAATAATCCCTACAAGTTAGGATGGGGGGGGGGGGGGGGGGCTTACAACTTTTTGAAAAACTGGGGGGGCTCCAGTTTAATATACCTACCAAACCTCACAACTTTTTGAAAAAGCTAGGGGGCTCCAGCCTGTCAAGGTTAAAACTAGTAATTACAGACAGCGCAGTCAGGCGCCTGACACAGTCTAGTAACTCATTGTAAACAACATTCTGAAAGGCTACTCTTGGACACCGCTGCAGAACGCAATGCGCATGCGCTAAAAATTATTTGTTTTGTGAACAAACCTTGCTACCATGGCGCGAAATTCAAAAAGCCGAAGCGAATAAAGCAAAGCCGAGCGAGAAATTTTCAGAGTAGCTATAGTGTCAAATATAAAATAACATACTTTTTGCACCACATAGTTTTACGTTTGCACCAAAGGTGAAAATGAAGTTTAAAGTGGGTCGCGTGCAGCCGTCGAGTACTGCTATCGCTATTTTCTTGATGTTGTTTTTACGAGTGGTAGTGGTAGTAGATGGTTCAAACAAAACTAGTATATGCATGAGGGCTGAAAAAACAAGAACAGGAAGGGCTTGGGAGACTTTACTCTGTGAATTCGGAGATATTGAAACTCGCGCATGCGCAGACGTTCTGCAGCGGTGTCCTACTCTTGTATATGAAGTATGACTGTCTTCCAATCTGCGTCTGCTAAATATTTTTAATCATCCTTCCAACCTTGAGACTATGATGTCACACGTCATGAGTAGCATTTAACATCACAATGCTATGTTAGCAAACATGAAATATATATAAATTTGAAATATCCCTTACGGTAAAATACTCGATCTTTATACAGCCGATTAAAAAACGCCGCTCTGCCATGCACTAATGATAAATTAAGAAAACAAATTGAAGGGACGTGACCAAGGGCTATAAGAAAGTTCTGGAACTTATAAAATGACCAGCCATGCATGTTGAGGCTTGTAAAGCGCATTCTTGGTAATTTGTAAATACAATTTTACACACCACACACACCAAAAAAAACCCCGGTATTGGTAATGATAATTAGACTATTATAAATGTGGCATTGCTCGTGTGAAACGCTGATTCAGTCTAATTATCATGACCAATACTACTATTATTTCTAAACAACAAAATCACAAAAGAATTCGACGTACATTTTTGTTTCAACAGCACGAGATTTCGAAAATGTTCGTTATATATGTGATACATTTCATCAACGGTTTCTCTTTTCCCATATACTAGTCTCTTATATTTTCCAATCTTAGCCCCACCACTTTTTCCCATACTAGTCTCTTATATTTTCCAATCTTAGCCCCACCACTTTTTCCCATACTAGTCTCTTATATTTTCCAATCTTAGCCCCACCACTTTTCCCCATACTAGTCTCTTATATTTTCCAATCTTAGCCCCACCACTTTTCCCCATACTAGTCTCTTATATTTTCCAATCTTAGCCCCACCACTTTTTCCCATACTAGTATCTTATATTTTCCAATCTTAGCCCCACCACTTTTCCCCATACTAGTCTCTTATATTTTCCAATCTTAGCCCCACCACTTTTCCCCATACTAGTCTCTTATATTTTCCAATCTTCGCCCCACCACTTTTTCCCATACTAGTCTCTTATATTTACCAATCTTAGCCCCGCCACTTTTTCCCATACTAGTATCTTATATAGCCACACAGCCTTTTAGGGTGCTCCGCGGTCCATGCCAAGTAATATAAAACAAATGAATAGACGTGATACAAGGATATAACGAAGCCATGATGGAATGTCACAATCACAATTAGTGATGCGTGCATGGTTATTCATCTAAATGTCTCTTCAACGGACCACAGAAAATGAGTAAAGAATCAACTTAAATTTGACTTTTGAATAGACCTTTCTGCTTTACCACTATTTTCGACTTCGTGCACTTTAAAAACAATAGGTGAGATCAAAGATTGTACGGATTACCAACACTTCTGAGTTTCACACACGTGTATGCATAACAATGGATTTGCTTTAAGTGGGACAAAATCATACATGAGACGAATGTCTTATAAGCAAAAGGTCTAATAGTCTATGAGGCCAAAGGCCGAATGGGCTATTGACTCGTAGGCCATGAGGGCGAGAGGTCTAATTGTTTTAGTAAAAACCTACTAATCAGTCCAATAAAAGGATGCAAAAAGTTTTAGATTTTGCCTTAAATATATTTTTTGGGGTTTTCAAAACCGGCGCTTTTGGCTACTAGAGGTCTATCACTAATAGACCACTAGTAGCTCAGCAAATCACAGGGCTCGATTGGTGATAGACCATTAGTAGGTTTTTTCTAAAGTTGAGTAGCCCAGAGAGTAGCCACAATATAGAAGAGTGCCCCAAAAGTTGAGCAGAAGTAGAGACTAAGATTTAAGGGACTACACAACATGTAAGGACACACTAGCATATAAGGTAATGTGAATCTTTTACAATGGCTATCTCGTGAATCGTGCTTACCAGCTTATGTATGTATGTTGAGACTGATACGTGTGAGATTTGTGTATCAATAAAAGTGAACTATTTGTCTTGATGTAATGAGTAACATGTAATTGCCCCGCACAACTCAACGAACTCGCGCTGTCGCGGACAAGAAATTGTTCCGTCACAATATTAAGCTTAATAAGCTTACGCGTATGTTCTTGTAAGATATTTCGCCTGATACTCGGTTAAGAATAGATTCTGAAAAAAACTTTTCAAGACCAATTACTAACTGTTAGATCTGATTTAAGTATTTACACATTTTCTCTTAGTGTCCTTTTGTTCAGTTTTCAAGCGTCTTAGTCATTGTTCTATTCATCACATTCCTTAGTATTTCTTGTCATTGTTAGTTCTCCCTCAGGAGCTCCTACCGCTTTATATACGCCCCATATGTTAATCTTTAGTCAGTTGGTGCTCGTCGTTCATCTCGTCCTACACAAATGTAAGTTCTTCGTTTTACCTTTTAAATAGTTTCTTATAGTCCTGTGTTTCTTTTTATTTCACTTTATTTACTCCCTAATTTATTTACTATTTGTAGTCTATACCTTACTTGTAAGAGTATTGAATTAAATGGAATTTGGGATGTAGCACCGACACTAACAAAGGAAATTATTATCTTGCATTAATGAATCTGACTCTTGTTCATGTATGTGAAGTTCATCTGAATGTAAGCTTATAATATTTTTCGACGATTTTAGTGTAGTTCACTTTTCACCTAAAGAAATCGTTTAACTTAACCTTTACAGAATAAAATACTTTGTTCTATACAAGTATTCATGTATTCATGTATTCATATATTCTATAATCTAAAATCAATATCAAATCAAAATCAATAAAGTCAATAAGATAACTAAAATAGTATATTTTGTCAGTTAATTCTTTTTTTTTTTTTTTTTTTTTTTTTTTTATAAAAGAGAATATATAGATTTAGGCACTGCCTAAAAGCGGAGCTCCCATGAATAGCATATGTAGTGCTAAAAACGTGACATAAATAAACGTGACTGTAGATAAACAGTCCGTATTAGGTTTCGTCTTTATATTAGTTGTTATATATTCAAAACGCAGAAACGAAACCCCCGAATACAATTATGCCCGCAAGGCATTTTTTATTCCATAGACTTCTTTAGCTTAAACGTAATGTTTCCCATTTCAGACCACTTTTGATTCTCTCAGTTGAGACTAACACATGATTCTTCGTTTGAGTTGTATCCATATATACTCATACCATTCCAAACTAGACGCACAATAGTGCGTTCACTCGGACTATCAGCAAGATGTGTGACCAATAACAGATAGTATAGATTGATAAATTAATTAGTACGAGTGTGAAAACGGCGTCGCACAATCACGGCACAGTCCTTTTCACAGTCATGCAAAATCTGCCCAATTTCGCGAAAATGACTTTGTGTTTGCTAGCTCCCTTATCGTTTTGTCAAGTTTCAATAATAACTTATATGTTGCTAATCAGATATAATATTTTATTCTTCTTCTAATTATGAATTACTAAATGCTGTATGGTTACTTGTATAAACAGTGATTTTTGTTTTAGTGTCAATATAAAGCTTTTCAAACACGTTTCAATAATCCGTACACCACAGCCCCCCCCCCCCCCCCCCCTCTCTCTCTCTCTGCTCCGCGGTCCCTGAACCACTGAGTTAAAATGACCCTGTTGAATTGAAAGTCTGAAAGTAATTTAGTGAAGCATGAAAGTTATCAGCATCTAGAAGTACAGAAGTACCTTGAGGATGGGGGAGGCCAAATAAATCTCAAATATCCTAAATAAAATCTCCCATCACCATGACAATAAATAGCTGGGAGCACATTTTAAAGTAGTGGGGCTAGTATGCAAATTAGATGGAAAAAGTAGGGGACTAAGATTTCAAAATTTACGAGACTTTGTGGACAGAGAAACTCTGGTCACTATACATAATGCCATTGTCCAACCCCATTTTAATTACTGTAGTGAGGTATGGGACACCCTTGGTGAAGGTCTTTCAAAACGTCTGCAGAAATTACAAAATAGATCTGCAAGAATCATTACACATATGAGTAACGAAACCCCTCACCAAAAACCTCTGTAATCTCTAGGTTGGGAAACTCTCGAAATTCAAAGAGCAAAAACAAAGGAAAGCATATGTTTAGAATAGTTCATGGAGTGGCACCATCTTGTCTTGCAGATCTCTTTACTCAAAAGCAGGACGTTACAAATTATAAGTTAAGGGGTTCCAGTACCTCGCTACAGTTACCTCTTCCTAAAACAGAGAACGGTAAAAAGAGTTTTTCATATGATGGGGCAAAAGTCTGGAATTTCCTACCAGAGAATTTACGCAAATATAAATCATTACCCTCATTTAAGGCTGAAATTGCCACTCATATTATTATTATCATTATTATTATTATTATTATTATTATTATTATTATTATTATTATTATTATTATTATTACTATTGTTATTATTATTATTATCATTATTACTATTGTTATTATTATTACCTATTTTTATTATTATTATCATCATCATTATTATTAATATTATTGTTATTATCAAAAGACAGACGAAATCAACGCCATGACGACAACTAAGGTAACCTCAAGAAGTGATGACCAACCAACAGATCCTGAGCAACACGTCTCACTTAAGCGTGTGCTGGGTATTCCTGGTGCTTCGGCCATCGTATCAGGAATCATGATTGGCTCGGGGATCTTCGTGTCAGCGCGTTGGATTGTGGTATACAGTGGGTCGGTTGGTCTGGCTCTTGTCATCTGGTTATTGTGTGCTGTGGTGTCCTTTATTGGAGGACTGTGTTGGGTAGAGTTAGGTTTAACCTTTCCCAAGTGTGGTGGTAGGTTACTCCAGACAAATGTTCAATACATAGAAATGAGACGGTTCATCTTAAAGATTTAGTCAATTCACTTCAAAAAGATATATCAAATTCTTAATGGAATAATTACTTTTAACTTATCTGTATTCTTTTTTGTTAAATTTCCTTCTTCCCTTTTCATATTTAGGTGAATATATCCTCATTAAACAAACTCTTGGATCAGTTCCTGCCTTTGCCTTGATATGGCTTAAAATCTTCATCACCACTCCCTGCAGTGTAGCAATTGGTCAACTCACATTTGCACTATATGTTCTCGGACCATTCTTTCCCGGCTGTGGAGACCGAGAGGACCTGGAACCTCTCCTGAAGATCATAGCAGCCTGGTCATTATGTAAGTTGCTAAAAGAACTGCAGACTTTGGGTGTCGTTGTTTAAAAGCGTCTTCGAGGTAAAGTCAATAGCAGTTTGTGGGCCCTGAAATTGGGAACCAATCCTTATATACTGTATTTGTTACCCACAGTTGCATGCTCCATTTAGAAATTTAGCCTTCCTTTTCATCTAAGTGAGACGAACGGTGAACTTGCAATGATAGAGACATGTGAATAATTGTCTAAGGAGTTAAAAAAGGTGTCTAAAAACGGTAAACGGGGCTATTTCAGAACACGAATAAGATTCCATTCATACTGATACCTTTTACCCTATGATTATTATTGACAAAGAAATTTTATGACATAATTTGTCCAAATTTTAGGTTTCTCAACGTTCAACTTAAAAAAGAAAAAAGAACAAGAGAATGATAGAATGGTGGTCAAAAATAGACCACTCAAGCTGATTTTTCTTTTATATTCCTTATAACCAGGCACCATACGTCTGCTCAACTGCGTGAGCGCTAACTGGGCAGCTCGTGTTCAGATTTTCTTCACAACTGGTAAATTCTTTGCTCTTATGGTACTGATTGCAACAGGGATTTATAGTCTTGCTCAAGGTTAGTAGATACTGTCGAAGCTCTCTTTCCAACCATTCTCGTAACAGCTCTAGTTACGACCATTTTTTAGGTTTCCCGGGGTGGTCACTTAACGGAGAGCTACGACTGCATACACACTGTCTGAAGTTTTGGGAATCCAGTTAACGAATTCCATCTCTTGTCTCCAGGGCAGACATCAAGCTTCAAGGACTCGTTCAAAGACACCACAACTCAGATAGGAATGGTTGGACTGGCTTTTCAGAGTGGACTCTGGGCTTTCGAAGGATGGTATGTATGGTCATAATCAGTACACATCAAGAGATTTGGTTTACTTAAGGGGAATTTTTAAAGACCTCGTAAAAGAACGTTACCTTCGTTCGTTCGTTCGTTCGTTCGTTCGTTCGTTCGTTCGTTCGTTCGTTCGTTCGTTCGTTCGTTCGTTCGTTCGTTCGTTCGTTCGTTCGTTCGTTCGTTCGTTCGTTCGTTCGTTCGTTCGTTCGTTCGTTCGTTCGTTCGTTCGTTCGTTCGTTCGTTCGTTCGTTCGTTCGTTCGTTCGTTCGTTCGTTCGTTCGTTCTTCTATCTTTCTTTCTTTCTTTCTTTCGTTTATTTTTCCTTTCTTTCTTTTATTCTATTTTACAGGGACAGTCTTAACGACGTCACTGAGGAAGTTAAAAACCCCAAGAGGTAATCTCTAGCAGGATATGACACAATATTCTGCGAACTCAGACATTTTAACGGCTTGTTGTGAAACAGGCTTTTGGCTGCCGTCAATCATGATTAAAACTAGCCTGAGTATCAGGCCTTCGGAGCTGGGGCCTGGGGAGAGGGGAAAGAGGGAAAGGAAGGCCTGACACAAATGCATTCATCGGCTCGTGTCAAACATCCAGATTCTGGATGTTTCTCTGATTGGATAATTAAACAAAAGAACATTATACCGGAAATGAAAATCTACAGCTTTTGATTTTTTCGAACCGCAGTAATTTCTTTATAAACTTCTATTATTGAGCATTATTTTTCTACGAATATATGAACGACAAAGAATTCAAAGAAGCATTGGAAGGGGCTCTGAAGTTATGTCCCTGAATAGAACTATGCTGAAAGGCTGGTGATCCACAGGAAAGACGTACTCGGAGTACTTCTCACTAGGTTTAGGTTATCGAATACTTAGGAATATTTGGTAGTAATAATTCGTAGTAATACGGACTTATTTTAAAGTTGAATTGTAGAATGGATATTCAAAATCTTAGTCGTTATAAACTGAACGATGACAAACAAGAAATTATGACCCGAGAGGTCAAACTTTGCGCGCGTGATTAGTTAAATAGTCGTCAAATTACAACCTTAGACTCGATGAACACATTCAACAGATTCAACCTCTACATGAAAAGGTTATAATTCTTAAGAAATATGACAAAAATGATACAAGAACGACTTGTATGGTAGTTTGATCAGTAGTAAAATATCCCGTATAAAAACGAATATAAGTTTATACCCAGTTCTGAAAAAATAATGACATGACAACATAATAACCGGAAGTGATTTTCATTGGCTTATATTTCAAAATGCGCAAGGACTGGTTCAAAGGGGCGGAAGGGCTTGCGATAAGCATTTGTGTCAGGCTCTCCTTCCTTTCTCTCCCCTTCTTACCCTCCCCCTCCCCTCTCCCCTCTGAGAGCCTGATACTCAGGCTAGATTAAAACAATCAGTCTGTACCTTTTATATTTTTGACTGGCGTCAGTGAAAACCAAATTCCAATGAGAAACTCTTAACTACCGAGTTCGCAGAATATTGAGAATCGCAGTAAATGGAACTGTTCTATCCGGATAAAACTAGTCGTGCGAATTAAAGCGTAGGTTTCGTGTAAATGGTATAAACTAGTTAAATTTTAAAATGTAAAAAAATGTATTCCAAAGTAAAACGGGGCCAGCGACCCCTCAGCCCCGCCTCCTCCAAAATCTGCCTCTGTGGTTTGGGATACACTTTTAAAAACATCATATATGTCAGCTTTCTTGATTTACTTAAGAGGGGATGTCAGCAAAAATCGAACATACGCCGGCAACAGTCAAAAATCATTTCTCGTCGCAGAATAAAAACCCCAAAAAAAGCTTTTAGTCACGGTTAGAATATTATTTCGACTTTTCATTTTCTTAATATGGGTCCTTTATTTTATTTAGCACACGGTGAAAACATTTTTTGAAAATTCGTTACTTTTCACAAGGCGTCAAAGTACCCTGGTAAATAATTTTTTTTACCGTTATAAATTTATTGAAAGACAATGAAATTTCAGCTTTTTAAAGTTAAAACATTATATAAAACAGTTGTTTAAGAATTAAACATGTAGATATTTTTGCTAAGGCACACGAGCCCCCCGAAGTTGGAGTATATTTTGGCTCTCTCAAAGGGTCAATTATTGACAAATTTGTTTTTCTCGTTTTTCTCAGAAATGAAGCCATATTTCGACAAATGAAACATACCATGATATATCTCGCATATAGGCCTACCTTATACCAAAATATGAGCGAAATCGAATTTGTGACTGTTGCCGGCAAATTTTGATTTTGTTCGATTTTTGCTGACATCTTCTCTTAACTTGTGGACAGAAACATGCCATGGTCAGTTCTGGGTAGCGTTTTCTTGGTAACTTGTTGTTATTTACTGGTTAATGTTGGATACTTTGCTGTTTTGACACCAGAGGAAATGAAGGAATCCCCAGCAACTGCAGTGGTAAGTTTGATATCTGTTACCATGACGTCAGGTCAATGACGTCTTACCTTTTTTTCTAGATCTTTAATTATAAAGGAATTTTTTAGGACTGTCTGCTTGTTCTTCATCTTTAGCCCATATCTGTTCTAGCAAACATTGGGCGGTTAAAGCCTTCCATATACATATCCAAATTTCTATTTAGAGAATATTTGTAAAATGCATCAGCGATCATGTTGATGTTCTTCAATATTTGAGTAAGTAATCCTATCACAAAGCATAGATAAGGGACAGTATGGACTATCGACATGATTTTCCCACCCTTCAGAAGCAGGGAATTTTATCTACGTTGTAAATTACTATTTGTATTCATATAATGCCTTGTCGATATTTTAGATCTTCATTAGTTCCATTTTTAGTCTGTAGTTAAACGTGTGTACGGTTCTCGAGTGGCATTGAATGTACCTGCGTTCGTAGCTTGTTCTATTTTTGGATCTGCAAATGGCGTAGCATTCTCTTCAGGAAGTTAAGTAATAAAACACCTTAAATGATACTTAATGTATGACGCCGAGTGAAAAAATGACGGTGAGTGGTCGTGGTGAGAACACCTCGTCTGGGTCCATTTGAGTCTTCACCGATTTTGTAAAATGATGCAATATTCTCTTCCTCCACAGGGTAACGTTGTCTGCAGCTCGTGAGGGTCATCTTCCATCAGTCCTGGCCATGATTCACACAACCAAGAGAACACCCATTCCTGCCTTGCTGTTATCGGTACGAATTGTTAACATGACAATTCAGTAGATTCTGCTATCTTGTCACTACATTAAATATCTTGTCACTACATTAAATATTCTATACATACAATCTAGGGGCTAGGTTGCAATTGGGAAGTAAGTTCTTTTAATTTCTTCCATCCCATCCCAATTTTTGTGATATATTTTGCTAACGTATCCATTATTTATATGTATGTTTGTAATTTTGGTGACGAACTCATTAAACTAAACTAAACTTAGCTAAACTGATCTGAAGTGGTCGATCTGAGAACTACAGGAATTGTGGAAGACTGAACGCTCACCTCGTAAATATTGCAAATATATAGTTGCAGTCACACTTGAATGGTATTGAATTGCTAATTTGTGTCACTTATCACATTAATTCACAAAAGTTCATGTTGACACCCACCAACTCTTATTGGGCTCAAATCAACCATTCCAGATCTCTTGTTATCAGTTACAATGTTAATTGAAGTATGTGTGTACACTTTCATATGAACCCATTTGTGTCAAACTTGATTATTTTCATTTCTATTTTAGACTATTTTGTCCTGTTTATTTTTACTACCAAAAAAGAGTACCGTTCAGAATTTGATCAAAGTCTTCAGCACTGCTTCATGGCTGACTTACACACTAACGGTCATTGGTTTGCTGTGGACGAGATACAAAAGACCTGATTTACCCAGACCTCTAAAGGCAAGTTATCATATTCATTATTAATTTTTTTTCTGATTATGAAAGAAAAAAGCATTCCTTTTAAGAAATTGTGAAAATTCAAAAAATGCCGTTTTGAAGCAATTTGGGGTATCCTGTATCCTTAAAGTGGTCATCCGAGCCACGTCAAGGTCTAAACATTTGCAAATGTAACAGTGGCGTAGCCAGGATTTTGCCAACCAAAAAAACGGCCAACTAAAAAAACTTATGGCAAACAAACAATAATTATCAATTTCTCGCCACAGCTTCCAATCTTCATTCCCGTGTTGTTTCTCATCATTTCTCTGTACCTGACCATCACACCCTTCGTCAAGGCACCACTGGAGTCGTCGATTCCTCTTGCTTGGGATTCCTGTGTACTATTTCTTTATTCACTTCAAAGCAACGCCTCGATGCATCTTGTCTATTATTGGTGAGCAATAAGTGTTTCTGTTACGTTTTAACGGCATTAAAAGCGGACAGTTATTGTTATTTCAACTATTGATATCTTTGTTTTAGATTGGATTTCCTTCAAGACACAGCAAATATTGAACGTCAGATATCCAACCATTTCTAAAGAAATAAATGAATAATTTGTACTACAACGGTTCATGAGATGCTCAACTAACTGTGGATGCCAATCTGGCAACGAGTGATAAAAAAAACAACCAATACAACTATGATAACAATAGGAACATCACAATAAATCAATGTGTGCAGTGTAAACCATTAACTGATTTATTTAACAATAACAAAGAATCAAATCAAAAGTTAGTACTAGCTTCTTGTGTGCGCTCCATACCATTTGGAAATTTATATCACCCATTTTGATAAAGGTTTGAAAGAGGCGCCATAAGTTGTCTTGCTTCGATAGCAAATGAATCTTTTCAAGCGAGAAGTCACCGTGGACTGGATGTGAACTTTGTAGCAATCAAAATTTTATACGATTTCATGTTAAACCATTTAAAGCGGCCATCTCTGTTGTATCCTTCGCGTGCCCTCTGACTACATATGATCTTGCTAATAAGTTTCGTGTCTGCGCATGCATGGTGGCAGCCTTTGGTCGACTATACAGATTAAATATTTCTGCTGCAAAAATCACCGTCAAAGGCTGAATACAAAGCATAGCATTATCATAACAGAAAGACGTTTGAAACTAGAGCATTTTTTTGATCGGCTCAACTCACCGCTTGTATTCCTTGTATCGGTTCATTGGTCAGACAAAAAGTACCCAACTGCGAGGTAGATTTTAAGGATTTTTAGAATTTTATACTTTCAAAACCGATTGAACTCTTTGATATTGACTAGTAGACCGTTGAAGAATAGAGAGTGGTGAATTGGTTTTAAATGCTTTTCTGTTAATACTATCAGTGGATAAATGTGATAACATTTTCATTTAACAATTTTAACAAAAACGTTGTTAAAGAAACCAAAACTGCTTCCGGCACATAAATAACGTAATTGAACTTTGACGTTTACTACGTTATTTGTTGTAGAATATTGTGTTTTCGCGTGACTGAAAACATTTTTTGGTTTGCAAACAGGTTTTTATATCAGTTTAAAGGATGTTAAAAGATTTTTCCAAAAGGCTGTTCAGATTGATGTATTTCTACCAAGTTTTCTTTATAGCTGGTTAAGTGAATGATCAAATGTTCAAGTAACGTACCAGTCTTGGAAAGGATTCTATGACAGACGTTAAACATAGAATTCCCTGCTTTATACAAAGTGTCACCCGTAGTACCTGCCCATAGCGCGAAACATAATGTCAAAAAACATCAAAGGTTTTTAACTTTAACTTTTGGACTGCTTATTCTCTCTGTCACTATTTGTCTTATCATCTCTCTCTCTCTCTCTCTCTCTCTCTCTCTCTCTCTCTCTCTCTCTCTCTCTCTCTCTCTCTCTCTCTCTCTCTCTCTCTCTCTCTCTCTCTCTCTTATTCAGTTTCCTCATAGTTCTTCAATATCTACTACGCATTGTACTAAACCCCAGGCGTAAAGATCTAGCAGCAGTCAAAGTATTCAATGACAATAAGGCATATTAACCAGTGAACATTTACAAACTGACGCCAATCAGGATTTCCCTGTTATGACGTAAAACAAGAGACTTTGTTTTTGTCACTAGATTTATTTTCGTCGGTCGCCCTAGCCTGTTTTCGAAAGAGTAGATGGTGCGCTGGTCAGGAACCATGACATCAGCTGTGTGGTATTTTTTAACTTCGGCGCGTATCCTCCCTGTCCTTTACTCTTTCTTTTAAAGATTTCAAAGCAGTCGGAAAACGAAGTGCAAATGAAAGGATTGGTGTTTGCTTTTCATTTCATGAATGTGTGATTCATTGTATAATAGTTGAATTCAGCCTATAGCACACAGTAGGGTGTTTATAGACTTGGAGTGCATGGAGATTTAAGTCTTTAGCGTTAAAGAACTGTGGGACCATATATATAACTCAATGAACGTTAACTTAATAGATAATTCTGTGCAGAAAGATAAAGTTAAGGTGTTGTACGCGTGATTTTGCCGTTGCGCATCACTTCTACTCATTTGCTATTTCACGTTTTCATTAGTTGGGATACCTGTGGTAAGGCTTATTAAATCAGTATGATCGACTGAGAAGGTTTGAGAATTCAAGAGCAGGAAAGTAAAAAATCTTGTCCGGTAATCTACCCGGAAGTTCTTTTTTTCAAAAATATTTTTCTATTCATGAATAGAGTTCAAAATCAAACAAAAACATACAAACAACAAACAAAAAACAAAAAAATCTAAAAAATGCTTTTCCAAATTACAGCGCTGACAGCACTGAACAACAACATCAAAATTTAACAGTGTTTAGCCTTCTTTACAGACGTTCTTAGTGAGAAGGGACCAATACGAATAGAGAATAAAATTATTTGGAGGGGTTAGAATTGACTAATCTATCTCAAAATCACTCAAACAATAAGCAATAGATTATATAACAAGGATTAGGAGTTATTTTGGTCTTGGAGC
This sequence comes from Anthopleura sola, assembly GCA_023349425.1. Taxonomy (NCBI): domain Eukaryota; kingdom Metazoa; phylum Cnidaria; class Anthozoa; order Actiniaria; family Actiniidae; genus Anthopleura; species Anthopleura sola. The sequence continues at coordinate 6,013,298 of JALHLI010000001.1, forward strand.
GACTCCGTTTTCCACGCGAGACCACTAAATTTGAGTCAAAATTCATAGCTACAAATGGCATTTTCGGCGGACTTTGGAAATTTGCATTTTTCTCCGAAAAGAAACGTTATTTTATAAAACCAACTATATAGTTATTCTCAAGAAAGATTGCTCTATCAAACTTGAAAGTATGAGCGAAATCGATTTTCCAAAGTTTGCCGTGACTTGTTTCATTTTTACGGAATGTCGCTCTTAAATAGAATAACTTTAATTTAGCATTTCTTACCTTTTTAATAATGTATGACTTGCTAATGGATTTCCAAGGATTTGAAGGGCAGGGCTATTGCTTTAGAATGAATGTGGCACTTGCTTCGAAAAAGCTTTGCTTGGTTTTTACATTTTCATTTTATGTCTCACAACAGAACGTATAAAAAAGAAAGAAAGGAGGTAAAAAAACATGTTTAGAAGTCCACTGGTTTTCCAAATCTCTCAAGAACATGTTGTTGGTATATTGTTAGTACTGTGAAGTAGTAAACGAAATATTGTTTTGCTAAAGCCAAAACATTAATTTTATTAATTGTCTTGCTTAACTTCAAACTGACTATAAATGGTATTTATTTTGTGTATTATATTCAAGTAGACTAGTGCCAAATAAACTGGATGAAAAATGTGCACTTGAAAATTATCTTTAAGAAAGGTTCTCAGGTGGAAAAAAGATCAAAACAAAGCTATACCAATGGAAACGCCAATAATTTCCTAAAACCCCATTAACTTCGGCAAGTGGTTTATTGAGGTTGCAGGTTCAAATTCCAAAGGAATTTGATATTTGTTATAAATGAACAATAAAAACTCTTTGTTAATGCCGTAATTGAAATACCACAACGTAATCTATCAATCACTTCAATTTATTCAGGTATATAACACAGTATTGAAGTGTCTTCATTCAAGGCACATTTTTAGTCAAATCTGGAAAACAAAAAGAGTTGTTATATTTGTCCACCGTTTTTGGTAAGTTGTGTAATTGCATGAATTTTGTTTGTTAAACTTTTTCAAGTAAAACGAAAAATAGTGGCGCGTGTTTTTAACACCATTTTTACATTGATATTGGCCTTACTTCCTTTCATACTCATTAAAATGTATACGTAAGAGCCTTTCTCAAAAATGATGTACTTGAGAAATACTTTTGGGGCAATAATATCCGTTAGCGTTTACAAGTAATACTTACTTTTGTTGACTAAATAAAATTTGACAAAAGATGATTAAAATATTTTTTTTTATCAACAATATTTTAAATCATTTCTTGGTTCCAGAAATAAAGTTAAATAGATAAATATAAAGAAAAAGTCATAGTGATGCAGCCAAACAAACAAATAATCAAACAAACAAACAAAAAACATCAAAATATACATATTATATCATAAATTACGCTCCAAGTAACTTTTGCTCGTATATTGTGGTGATACAAATTGTACAACATACTACATTCATCAGAAGGGAAAATATCAAGAGTCCCTAAAAGGATTCTTCACAGAATATTTTGTCTTATATTTTTTTCTAAATTTTTTCTAATTTACTTATTCTCATTTTTTGCTGTTACTCGCTAATTGATCTAAAGAAAGAAAGATATGAATCTTAAGACACTCGCAACAATACTTCTGGTGGTTTCTGTGATTGGTGAGGAAAGCCGTGGCCATGGTAGAGAACCCCGCGTTCGTGGTGAAGAAGAAGGACATCTTCATGGAGTAGAAGCAAGAGCACAGAAAAGAATGATGCACAAGAAGGGCGATCACTTATTCAACAACATCGCCAAAGGTTTCACAAACATGATTCGAGATGTGTTCATCAAAACGCGTCTTATATCCGTTTGTGAGACTTCGATAAAAGGAAACAACCTTGAGATTACTGACAAACTAAATGAAATGAAAGTGACCGATGAATTCCCAACTATGGTTAGCGCCTTTCAGGAATATAAGACGGACCAGTTGCTTACAACAAGTCGAGACATGCTGACCGTCTATGGACAGGAGCACCAAGGAGCAGATAAAAATGCAGAGCAATGGAAGGAAACATTGATAAATCTTAGATTGATGACGTTTGATTTTATTGGTAAGTTAGGGATATATGTATTTATCTATGGTTTTCTATATTTATTTATAGAATGCAAGGTGCGAAATTTGGACGATTTACCAAACCAGCAAATGTGAAAAAAGTTGTAATGGGAAACATTTTCGAAAATTTCACAGCGGCTGCGCAGGAGGCTAGTGCTGATTGGCTGTTTAATTGAAGTAGAGAGGATTTTCCTCATTATAGGCCGATCTCCCCAGGCTTCAACATTCGAATATCTCTTAATTAGTCGAATTTTCAACAACAGTCTTTGTAAACCAAAGTCGTTTTTAAACTTTGCTGAAAAACTCAATACGGCTTACTTATACCTCTTGCTAGTTGTCGACTCTTGTCACCCAACCATACACACCGGTTTTTCTGCCTCTACAAAAATCAACTTGTAAATTCCAGTTCGTCGTAGACCTTAAACCGCAAGAGCTTTCTGCTCGGGAAACTGAGCAATCACTTCCTACATGTCCTACGTCAAATACAATTACGGTGTTGTTGCTTTTATTTTAAGAGCGAACCGACTGAATAATACAGAGTATCGAAGTGAAATGTATCAAGTATCGAAGTGATGACGCCGCAAAAAATATTTGTAAAGACTTTTAGATTTTGGTGATTTTCAAAACATTCCACGTAAGACGAATATGATATACTGGGGAGTTTCACATATGAAAATCATTCCATACATTGACATGACATTTGATATTGGTGACAATAACACTAGCGCAATACTTGTGCGCATGCTCTGTAATGACCGGAAATAAGATTGCGGACCGTGTAAAACGTGTTTCTACTAGTCATAGCTAACATAATGCTTTACTTAGATCCATTGGTAAATGAAAGGCAAGTTTACTTAAAATCACGAGAATGCGGAAAAGAGTAGAAAAAAACGTGCATTTTCGAGCTCCACATAAGAGCTTCGTACCGGAAGTGAGCCCACCAGAAGATAATGTATGGTATTTGTCACCAGTGATTTTCATATGCAGTGAGAGAACGAAAAGACAGCTAATTAAAGATATAGATGAAATAGTGCAAAATAAATACATTTTTTCTTATTTGGTGCTTGATCTAACGTCATTGGATCCAATGCAAAATAAGTTCAAATGTATGGGAATATTTTTGAGCTTAAATTTACACAACATCTCATTCAATTTCTACAGCTTGCAACAATTTTAAAGTTGGGAGAAATGTAGGAAAGGGTGTTCAAATATGAACATATCAAAACTGAATTGCAAAATTTGGAATTATGTTTAATTGGTTGCTAGAATTGTAGTTTGTACTAATGAGAAATACCTGAAAACAAATTTCAACCTAATATATACAACAGCTCAATCCCTTGTCAATGGTTAAGAACTAATAATACTTTTTTCATATCACTCTCCATTCATTGATAACAGATTATTTCATCGAGACGTACTCTCCACAAAAACCGGAAAAGTACGAAAACCGAAAGATAATGGATAATATCCGAAACAGAATCGATCAAATTATTAATAAAAAAGAATATGTTGACCAAGAAGCGAAGAAAGAATTTCTGAAAAATATTCAGACTAATATGGCCAAACTTGTAAATAATGTAGAACAGCGTACCGAGCAAGCAATCAGGGATCTCCCAGCGCAGATCAACAGATGGGCTGTGGAAGCTGCTAAGTTCTATAAAAGGAAAACCAGCCGGCGTTAGTTTTCAACAAGTGATGGGTACCATAAACCCATGTATTAGACTGTACCATGTATCAGAGTGGTCTTGTCTTATTAGAATAAAGAAAAAAACCTCTGGAAAACTATTAAAAAATCAATCTCTTTATCTAAGTGTCTAGTCGTTATAGCCCTTTCGCACTAATAGACCATTTTCATGTGACGTCAGAGCGGCCATATTGGTGTACCTAAACAATACGTTTTCTATACTCAGGGAATTGAACTCTAGTTTTAGGCAACAAACTTTTCTATTTTTTGGTACACGAATATGGCTGCCTTGTCACGTGAGTGAAAAAGCTCTATTGGGGAAACTTTTCTCTCACACACACTACCACTACATTTGAAAATTCTATGCATACAACGCTCACATGTTAATTTTCAGAGGGAGAAAACAAGTAGAATTTTAAGTCATATTGTATAGCAGAGAAAATCTTATATTTTATTGAACTTTTAGTATTTTGCAATTTATGATACATTTATTAATTACAATGACTTTTTTTTTTACTATATTTGGATTTTTTCATACTGAGAGTAATTTAGTCGTCACAAGCTACGGAACGTGTTAATAAATAATGACCCTGTTTTCATCATTTACCAGGATTTCACTTTACCTTTCGCAAAAAGCAAAACCCTTCTCTCCAAAAACAAATATTATTCCAATAATTTCCAAAAGTTTAGCGAGGTCTTACGATTTGGAAATATATGTCATCCATTTTGATAAAGGTTTGAAAGAGGCGCCATAAGTTGTCTTGCTTCGATAGCAAATGAATCTTTTCAAGCGAGAAGTCACCGTTGACTGGATGTGAACTTTGTAGCAATCAAAATTTTATACGATTTCATGTTAAACCATTTAAAGCGGCCATCTCTGTTGTATCCTTCGCGTGCCCTCTGACTACATATGATCTTGCTAATATGTTTCGTGTCTGCGCATGCATGGTGGCAGCCTTTGGTCGACTATACAGATTAAATATTTCTGCTGCAAAAATCACCGTCAAAGGCTGAATACAAAACATAGTATTATCATAACAGAAAGGCGTTTGAAACTAGAGCATTTTTTTGATCGGCTCAACTCACCGCTTGTATTCCTTGTATCGGTTCATTGGTCAGAGAAAAAGTACCCAACTGCGAGGTAGATTTTAAGGATTTTTAGAATTTTATACTTTCAAAACCGATTGAACTCCTTGATATTGACTAGTAGACCGTTGAAGAATAGAGAGTGGTGAATTGATTTTAAATGCTTTCCTGTAAATACTATCACTGGATAAATCCTATAACACTTTCTTTTAACAATTTTAACAAAAAGATGTGAAAGACACCAAAACTGCTTCCGGCACTTTGACGTTTACTACGTTATTTGTTGTAGAATATTGTGTTTTCGCTTGACTGAAAAATGTTTTTGGTCTCCAAACAGGTTTTTATATCAGTTTAAAGGATGTTAAAAGAGGTTTTCAAAAGGCTGTTCAGATTCATTTATTTCTACCAAGTTCTCTTTATAGCTGGTTAAGTGAAGATCAAAGGCTCAAGTAACATACCAGTCTTGAAAAGGATTCTATGACAGACGTTAAACAAAGAATTCCCTGTTATATACAAAGTATTACCTGTAGTGGTAGTACCTGCCCATAGCGTGAAATATCGTGTCAAAAACATCAAAGGTTTTTAGCAATAACTTTTGGACTGCTTATTCTCTCTGTCACTACTTGTCTTATCATATCTATCTCTATCTCTCTCTCTCTCTCTCTCTCTCTCTCTCTCTCTCTCTCTCTCTCTCTCTCTCTCTCTCTCTCTCTCTCTCTCTCTCTCTCTCTCTCTCTCTCTCTCTCTCTCTCTCTCTCTCTCTTATTCAGTTTCCTCATAGTTCTTCAATATCTACTACGCATTGTACTAGACCACAGGCGTAAAGATCTAGCAGCAGTCAAAGTATTCAATGACAATCAGACATATTAACCAGTGAACATTTACAAACTGGCGCCAATCAGGATTTCCCTGTTATGACGTAAAACAAGGAACGAAGTTCTTTTTTTTAATATATATATATATTTATGAATAAAATTCAAAAGTAAACAAAAGCAATCAAAAACTGAGAAAAATCTTTTGCAAATAACGAAAAAAAAAACATCAACAACAACAAAACTAACAGTGTTTAGCCTTCTTTACAGACGTTCTTAGTGAGAGGTTACCAGCACAAAAAACGTCTGCAAAGGAAGTTTAACAGCGTTAGATTGTTATCAAATGCTCTATATGACAAATATTAAGTACCTCAAACGGAAGCTCTTATCTGAGTTTGGAATAACGTACCAGTTTTGAATAGGAATTTTTTACACCTGTTTAAACACAGGCTTTAGATTTTTTCCTACAAAGTGTTACCTGTAGTGGTAGTACCTGCGCACAGCGTGAAACAAAGTGTGAAACAAAGTGACAAAAACAAAAACATTTTGATAAGAAATCGCAATAAAAAATCTGTGCTTGCAGCTCAGGGTGGATACTGCTGACTAAGCCGACTTATCCAGACTCAAAATCAAGACATGTGTGGCAGCATAGGTTTGTATTACTATTTCTTTCGATACCCTCCTACTCATCGTTTCCGTCGAATTAATTCAATTTGTAGCCTTTGAAGAATATTCTAGGCGACAATTTTTTTATGGAGCCAACATCAGTCATTCGATTGCATTTTTCACATACGTTAATATAAAACTTTACTTTTAAATTCGTGTAAAATAGTTGCATGAATCAAGCACTTTTTTTCTACGTAAATTATGATATATTTAATTTCAAAGCTTTCGAAACACTTGGCCCATCATCAAGGATTGAATGAAATTCCAAATCTCAAATCAGTTATATCGCATATCACGTATTGTTTTCTTCCGATTTCGTATTTTGTCCTGTGTGTTCCAGATTCCATGTTAATTTGCAGTTGCTATTGTAACGTTTCCCATGGTGTTTGTATCAATGTGTTTGATGTGGTTTTGTGTCATGTTCCGTGTCGTGAGTTTTTCATAATCATCTTGTTTCATTCATCCTTCTGTCTATATGTAATACTTTTCTTTGATGTTCGTGGTTTACCGGGCCTCACCGTCAGTTACTGTACTTATTTGGTTAAATAGCGGGCTGAATGAAACTCTTATGGTTTGTGTTCTAAATAAGCCTTGTAGAAACTAGTTGACAACAAGCAATCTCGACACTTCTTTGCATTATTTATTTAGTCCACTAGGCCTTATAAACAGGAGATTCTATCTGATTTAGGAGCAGGCGTAGCTCAGTTGGTCAGCGAGAGGTCTACGGTCCACGTCTGCTTCAACTTCTCTCTGTTCTGCGTAGCTTTAGCTTTAGATACCCGTAATAAGGAGCACTGATATTTTGAGGGGGTAAAGGCCTCACCTTCGAACGCTTTAAACATGAGCCCCTGGCTCGGGAGAATTGGGCAACCACTCCCCGCGTTTCGAAGTAAAATATTGGCTTTACCTTTTTTTGTAACCTGTGCTTAGAGGGTATTTTTGGGGAGAAATAGGTGTATTGGTAGGGATAGAAATAAAGTTAATTACTAAGACTGTTTAAGCTTATCTTAGTTCACTATGACCGAACCATTATTAATAATCGCATTGCACGGTCTAAACATTTTCAGGGGCGGATCCAGGAATTTTCAAAAGGGGGGGCCGGACAGAATCAAATTAGGGGCGTAGCGTGGCCATTTTGATAAGACACCTAAAAAATCGCCGAAGCAAAAAAAAAAAAAAAAACGTGGCGCACTACAATGTTGACACTGTTCCATAAATTATTACCAAGTTTTAACACATTAATTTCGAAAGGGGGGGCCGGATAGGATCAAATTTAAAAAAATAAAATAAATTTCCTTAATGCATGAGGCAGTAGAAGAGCAAAAAAAAAACAAACCGGCAGCTAAAGAGGGGGCCGCGGCCCCCCCGGCCCCCCCCCCTAAATCCGCCCCTGATTTTAAGGTACCAAAAACATTCAAAAGCAAACTATTTAACTGAAAATCCCAATTTCAAATGTTTCACATAGCCGAGTAGAATACTTGAACTAAACAATTTGACTTGTCTTTTTTTATCCCTTCGAATAGTTCACAAGGGAAGCCATTTGAGGGAGATGGGAAGTTACAAAGCTCAACAATGCAGTCAACATAATTAACAGCTGAGTTGACCTTTATAGAACAAACTAAAGTTCAGCCAATCAGAATTGAGAATTCGACATCGCATTTTGATTAGAATTTCCCATCATTATTCTTCAAATTAATCGTAGACGTTAGTCGAACTAATGGCGGAACCTTATTTCAATCAACAAGAAAAGTCTACGTTGTATACTCGGAAAATGCTAACCAAAAATAGTGACCCATAATTCCTTTCGGGGAAGGCGATCAACTTAACTGGTAACTTGTTATTGAATATTCAATTTAGACTCATCAGATATATTGTAAACATTACTTTCCCAGCATTGCACCTCAAGCAGTTTGCGACGATAGTGCTCGTGGTTTTTGTGCTTGGTGGAGAATGTCGTATCCATGGTGGAGAAAGACGTCTTTATGGAGTAGCAGCCAGGACAGAGAAAAGAACGGTGCAAAAGATGGATGATCACTTATTCCACAACATCACCAAAGCCTTCTCAGATATGATTCGAGATGTGTTTAAGTACACGCATCTTAAGAACGTTTCTGAGGGTTATGCATTAGGAAAGGAATTTGTAGTCGTTGATAAGACTGCTAACAACAAAGTAGTGACGAATCATTTTCCAATAATGGTAAGGCACTACATAGAATATAAAACCGACCTAAGGCTAACAAGAGATCGTGACAGTCTGTATGTTGATGGAAGGAAACATAAAGGAACCGATGCAAACGCTTTACAATGGAGCAAAACCATCAAAGAACTCAGAACAATGGTCTTCAAATTAATCAGTGAGTAGATGAAACATACTAGTAATTAAAATGGCTTTCTTGGTGCTTTTAACAGAAAAAATAGCAGTGAGAAAGTCTGACATTTCGATGTCGTGAGTGACATCAAAGTGGAAAAAATATTCAGAAACAGTTCTTTAATATATACATATATTTTCTAATCTAAGATCTTGTATGGTAAACTTGAGCTAGCTTGAAACACAAATACCAAACCTCTTTTTTTAAGAAAGGGCACAGATAACTTAAGTATCGGATTGGAATTTAATGTGGTTTTTGAAAAGACGAAACCTTGGACAAAAACGGCCCTTGCACTAAAAGAGAGACCCAACAAACTTGAAGCACATATATCATACTGAACCCAATTTCCTTTTTTTGTGTCAATCAGTGACCCTTCTTTTCTCAGGCCGAAGTATTTTTCAGAGGATAGATCGTTTCGCATTTTTCGTAATCTTTTCCTTAATAAACCTCTGAAAAACATCTGGCCGTAGACGTCCGTGCTAACCGTTGGGTAATCAATATGTTGTATCAGGCAAGATCTTTTTTCTCTTTCTTTCTCTGCAGATGAGGCCATTGAAATGGTATGGTCAATGCCGAGAAAGAAAAAAGCAACAGAAACAGAGAGACAACGACAACAAGAAAAAGTGAATCAGCACCAAAAAAATATATGGAAATTGTTGCAAAATATAAAAAAGAGAATCAACCAAATTATCAATCAAAAGGAATACGTCGACCAAGACGCAAAGACCGTTTTTACAAACGACAAACAGAATGCGAATCGTATACCTGAGATGGAAGCAGTAGAAAAGCATATTCAGGAAGCATTTCGCAAGTTTTCTAAACGAGTTCGGCAATGGGCCATAGAAGCGGCTAATTTTTATATAAAGAAACTTAAATGAAACTTATTTTAAATGATTGTGTGCAAATGGAGAAAATTGAGAAATAAAGTTCCCGTGAAATGCTATCAATGTTTGGATCATTTGTTGCAGTCCATTCCAGCTATGTATTAAAGGGGCACTTGGATGAAAACGCCCCATATTTTAAAAGTCCGAATAGTTCAAGTATTTAAGAATAATATGACGCAATCATGATTATAAAAACCAGATTGGCAAAAATTTTAGCCTGGGAGCCACTCGGAGTTGAGAAATTTTGGTTTAAAAACTAAAAGAACAATAGGGTTGAGTAAATGACGTCATTTACTCACAATTTAGATGCTGAAAAATATATATAATTTTTATCCGCAAATTTTGACTGTGAAGAAAATATGTTGCTTGGCTACTATTGGGGCCATATAGATAGGTTTAACCAAGTTCCAAGGCATTTCCAATTTTCATCGATTTTCATCCAAGTGCCCCTTTAAAAACCGAATATCTCACTTTGGTTTACCACGAAACAAGCGGGAAATCTCAGAAATAGACTACCTGCAACCAAGTATAGTAAGAGCAATCGGTGGTTAGGAAAGCAAGGAATAGCTAGTGATGATGGGCATTTCCATTTTCGTATCGTAGCCCTACTCTTTTCACTGAAAATCCTACGATTTGGGTATTAATGAGCAGGGTTTGGTTACAATATTGGAACATTCCGTAAATTCGTTCAGACTTTCTGAATAAGCGAGAAAACGATTTATAATAAAAATAATTAAGGTGTTTCCCTCCAGTTTTCAATGAAAGGATGAACCTTGTTCTCACACACCTACCATTTTGAAATTAAGTTAATTTTCGAAATAATGGACAGAATAATGACTTTTAAATGAAGTCAGTGATCACCATTAAAAAAAAAGAAAAGAAAAAAAAAAAGAAATTTCGTCAACAAAAATTTGAACGATCCCACAATTAACAATGTTCTTTTTTATTATTATTTACACACATATGTTCTCTAGTTTGCTCCAAGAGCAAAAGCTCACAGAGGGGCTCACTAGATAAGTTTTCTTAATGCGAATAGACTGATTTTATTCAAAAAAAATTTTATCAGCTGAGGCTTAAATCATGTACCAGTTTAAAATATGATTTTTTACACCTGTTTAAACACAGGCTTCAGTTTTTTTTACCAAGTATTACCTGTGGTGGTAGTATCTGCGCGCAGCGTGAAACATCCGACAAAAACGTCACGTCAAAACATTGTGATTTAAACCTCGTGTTTTTTTTCTTGGTGCTTATAGGGTGCATAATAGCTGTAATAACTACCAAAACTTATCTAGACTTAAACACAAAATTGGAACTGATAGGTTTGTATGATTGCATTATCACTATCTACTCCCCCTTTTTCCCGTCCAGTTTATTCGATTTGTTGCCTTTGAAAATTATCATAGGCACTTCTCTTTTGGGCCAACAACATTCATTGTCATTCTTCATGTACCGGTAATTTTAAACTTCGTCAGTTTTTTGTTTTAGAGAGAACGGCAACGGCGAGGACAACTCGACTGCGGCTTCTTTAAAACATTGTTTTGAAAACATACTCGCAACATCTTTTCTCCAGAAATGTATGATAAACAGCTTGCAACGATACTTCTTGTGATGTTTGTGCTTGTTGAGGAATGTCGGATCCATGGTGGAGACCGCGGCGTCCATGGACTGCTTCATGAAGTAGAAACCAGTGCACAAACAAGAATGGCCTTTAAGAAGGGTGATCACTTATTCAACAACCTCGCAAAAGCCTTGACGGATATGATTCGGGATGTGTTCTTTTCGACGCGTCTTAAGATATTTTGTAAGGCTTATCCAGTAGGAAACGAATTCATAGTAGAGGATAAACTTGCTAATAACAAAGATGTGACGAATCAATTTCCAACTATGGTCAACAACTATAAGGGTTATAAGACTGACAAACTGCTTACAAAAGATCGTGACAGTCTGTCTGTTTATGGACAGAAACATGAAGGACCCGATGCAAATGCTGAAAAATGGAGCAATACCATCCAACAACTCAAAAAAATGGTCTTCGATTTTATTGGTGAGTAAATGAAATCTAAATAGTCTTTTTTACTGACAAGAGGACAATCACGTGCACATCATGATCAGTGACGATCACGCTAAAACAGAAATTATGGTAATCAAGTTACCCCACGGAATCCGGCTGCATCGCTGTCGATCCTGGTTCCCAAACTAGATTGCGGTAGCTTCCTTGAAATCCCGATTCACTTACTGCTTCAGATTTTGGGTTCCGTCCCTTGGATTCTGCTTTTCGTGAAAGCGAATTAGTGACTGAATTACAAGGCGTTCCTTAGTTTAGATCATTGAAATATTCCACCCCAACCGACTGAAAAGTTCAGCGTCTGCCCCGAAAGAAACTACAGTCAACAGGTAGGTAATACTGTTGTATGAGATGCATATTTTATATTATCATTGCAGATACGACCATTGAAATGGCATGGTTAATACCTAAGAACAAAAAGAAAAAGGAAACAGAAGAAGAAAAACGGCAACAACAAGAAATATTGGAACAGCACAGAAACAGGCTTAATGGATTGCTACAAAATCTCCAGAACAGAATTAACCAAATTATCGATCAAGGGGAATACGTGGACCAAGACGCAAGGACCGCGTTTGTAAAAACTAAACCTAATTCAAGGCTTATGCAAGCAGTGGAGGATCATATTCAACAAGCACTTCGCAACCTTCCGGACCGAGTTCAGCAATGGGCCGTAGAATCGACTAATTTTTACAGAAAAAAGCTTAAATAAAGTTATTCTAGTCCTTTTAATATTACGTTTAAAAAATATACTTTTGATTTACCATACCTGAAACAAGTGATGGACTTCCTGTGGACTATGGACCTTATTACCCTGAGCTGAAACGTTTGTACTAGTTAAGTTAGTGATTTAGCAAAGCCTTTAAGACACGCACTTAATGATCGTTTTTCTTTATTTTACAACAACATTAAAAATTGATAAAAGCGTTTGGTATTTTTAGGGTCTGAGTTCTTACAAGTTGCTTGAAAGTGTTAAGGTTTCTAATAAAATTTCCTAACGACACTAACAGGTGAATGATTTACTGTAAATTCGTTTCTAAGGTTCAGGTCACATACCAGTTTTGAAAAGGATTTTAAGACAACCGTTAAAGACAGACGTCACTGCTATACAAAGTGTTACCCGTAGTGGTAGTACCTGGCCACAGCGTGAAACATCGTCAATATGACTAGTGAGACTGGTTTTGTATTGTTCCACTGTCTCATGCCTCTTATCCAGGATTTTTATAATTTTTCATCAAGAGATTGAAGACAGCAAAGGTTTGTAAAGCTTTCTTTCGCTTGCAATCTTTTTCTCTCTTTTCCCAACTAATTCCATTTGTCGCCTTTGAAAATTGCTTTTGACATTTACAAGTTTCGTGTGATCAACATCGAGCCAATAATTTCTCTCTGTTATATTCAAAAAAAGGGCGTTTTGTGACCATTGTGCTCAGTGGCAGAATACAGCAGAAGCTCCTATATTTTTTTAAATTGTCTCTCTACCCTAATCTTTCGTTTCTTTATACGAAGTTCTTAATGAGCAAAATAATGGGAAAAAAAACAATGACTTAAAGAATGACAGTATCAAATGGAAGTAGTGGATCTTTACTGCGAACGAGAGTTTCAAATTCCACCGGTGCGATAAGGAATGGATTTTAAACTCGGTGGTTCATTAAATAATTCATGAGGGTCAAATTCTATCAATCACTCTTAAACAGCCTCTGGCCTAATAAAAGTCAGGGCACGCCTAATTCACAATTCGAATAGGAATTTAGCGTGTTAGGTTAGCTAGTTTATGGCGGGAGGAAAACCGGAGAATCAAGGAGAAAACCCTAAAATGAACGAAGATACATTACAAACTCTATTCACATGTGATAAAGAGTCTGGGAACCAATAGCGTATAGTATTTTGGTTGTCGTGGATGGTAGCTACAATTGGTACTCAAATCACCTAGACCAATAACCTTTGATTGATCTATAAAAAGCCAAATAAATATGATCAGCAAGATGTTAACAGGGAGTGCATAGAGATTCCTAGACGAACATTGTCGGTAGAGTTCATGTTAGATTTGTAATATTACAAAGAATGGTTTGTAATGTTGATTTATTAGAGTTCAGTGACATTCTTACAGCATGAGTAAAAAAAGAGGACAGTTGACATCTTACAACCCCGCTAGAATTGATATTCACGAAATGGATCTATCTAAGTTTATCTAAGTAAAATACAAGAAAAAATTACTTGCATCCTTTCATCGGCTCGAATGGCCTCATGAAAGCCATTTGAGCGTCTCTGGATGATACAACAGATTTACTGAATTTATCATCATCTTGATGTTACAATTCCGGCGGAGCTCGAGGGAAGAAAACGAAAAGCTTTCGACTCGAGAGAGACATTACAAACTCTACTCACATTAGATACTGAGTTCAGTGATCAAACCCGATACCCTAGAGGTGAGGGGCGAGTTCATTACCACGAAAAGAACGTACAATACCCCTGATCCCCCCCCCCCCTCCCCCCAAGATGAATATACATGCCGACTCATCTTATATCTACAGCTTTATTTACTTCCCCAGCAATAATAAATGAATTTTAAGCAGCTAGTGACGATAATTCTGGCAGTTTTTGTGCTTGGCGGGGAAAGCCGTGCCCATGGTGGAGAATACCGAGTTCGTAGTGGAGAAGAACATCTGCACGAAGATATTGTTGAAGCTAACGCACAGAAAAGAGCAGTCTCTAAGAAGGGCGATCATTTATTCAACAACATCGCTAAAGCTTTAACTCACATAATCCAAGATGTGTTCACAGAGACACGTTTAATAAGCTTCGTTAAAGCAAATACCTTTACAGCCCAAAATGCATTCATTGTCACAGATAAGATTCAAAACAAAGATGTGACGGGTCTATTTCCAGTTATGGTTAACGACTATATGGAGTATAAGAATGACGGATTGCTTACAACTGGAAGTGACATGGTATCAATATATGGTCAGGAACAAACAGGAAATGGTATAAATGCTTTACAGTGGAATAAAACCATCGGCGAACTCAGAAAGTTGGTCTTTGAATTGATAGGTACGTAGTATTTCGCATATAAATCGTAAATTTAATGCGCTTTTTCTCAATATTTACGACAAGATTCAAAAAGGACGCAAAAAGGAAAAACAAAATGACAGTTTCAATGATCAAGACAAAAAAAAAATTTTTTTAATAATTTAAAAAACTCCGATGGTGAAGCTCCAGCCAAAGTCAAAATCAAAATATGGTGGCTTGTCATTGTTATTATATTCAATTAAAACTATGATATTCCATGTGGCTCTTACACATCAACACATGTATATGCTCTACAACAATTTCTTGCTAGAAAACTGAACCCCACAAAATTCAACAAAATATAAGTAAGGAAAACAAGAAGAACTAAAATATGCATGCATTTATACCCACTCAGTAGATGTCTTCAATTTGCCAACAGATAATACCATTGAGGCAACGTGGCTAGACAAACAATGTAAGCAACAAGAAAAAACCCTTTTGAATGGAATATTCCATAATATCCGAAACAAAATCGCTCAAATGATCAATGAAAACGAATATTCTGACCAACACGCTGTGACCGCTTTTATGAGCAACGAAAACAACATGAATGACGTGCCGAAAATGAAAGCAGTTGAAACGCGTATTGAAGAAGTACTAAAGTGTCTTCCCGCACGGATTCAATCGTGGTCTATAGAAGCAGCTAAGTTCTTTAAGATGAAACTCAACAAGAGTGGCTGAGAATGGTTAGTGAGTTGGTATTTACAAATCAGTGCAGTATTTTTAGAAAACTTGCTTTGGACAAAGCAATGGTCTACCTCTAGTTAAAATGCAATCTGCAAACCGGACTCTAGACTCCCGACTCAAGAAAATACACAAGTCTGAAAATTCAAGGGCTCCTCAGACATCGAAAGAAATACTGTATATGGACCTTTATCACAAGGCGGCCATGTTTATTCCCTTGAGAGCAAAAACCTTTGTTTGGAATGTTATGAAGCGCAGGCCTCAAAGCGAGGGCAAGGGGACCCAAGGGAATCGAAACCCATTGTTTCAACCAATATGGCCGCTGTGTGACAAAAGCACATAATATTTCAAAGTTCAGAAGATAAGTCAAAATTTGAAAACCATTTAATTGGTTGGATAATTGTTTGATTGGTTGTTTGTTTGGTTAGACGGTAGGACGGTAGGTAGGTAGGTAGGTAGGGAGGGAGGGAGGTAGGGAGGGAGGGAGGTAGGGAGGTAGGGAGGTAGGGAGGTAGGGAGGTAGGGAGGTAGGGAGGTAGGGAGGTAGGGAGGTAGGGAGGTAGGGAGGTAGGGAGGTAGGGAGGTAGGGAGGTAGGGAGGGAGGGAGGGTAGGTAAGTAGTTAGATTGATTAGTTGTTATAGCAGGCGACTCCCCTTAATTTCGGTTAAATTCGGTAGCCAGTTTCAATTACATCAGTCCTCAGCCACGTAGGCTATACGAGAAGCCTTGTCAGTGACGTGTGCTGCTAGGGCGCAATAGTTTTCTCCTTTCGTAAAAGTCAACAATTCCTCTTCTACGTTTTAAATAAAATATATAAGATCAAATAAATTGGAGTTAACAGTAGTTCCACAGAGTTGCCGGCTCTTTTTCCACTAGATTTCAGTTTGGATTTAGTTGATTTTCGAGGGGGAAGGAAAACCGCAGAAAACCTCCTCAAAACAAGGGAGAGATCCCACAAGCATTTCTACTTAACTCTACCAAAAGCTGGTTTCCTATGGGGAAGGGGAGCAAAAGACTGTTCCTAGCACCGGCATGGTTCAACCTTGTAGTGAACGATCTTTCGCAATGTAGGGTTACCCTACTGCTAGTGTTGTCTCTTGTGTTTTGGTGCCCCAGCATTTGAAGGGAAACAAAAGACTTCTTCCTACCTTATAATTAATATAACTGGGCTCTAATGTGTTTTCGCTCACTTAAAGTTGCCTTTGGTCAATAGCTGGGTTTCAATCAGCTGATAAAAGTCTTTGAATCTCATTATCTGCTCCAAATGGTGGTCAAACACTGACCACCATGTGCTGTCAGCCAGAAAGAATTCTATTGAAAACTTGTGATTCAGCTGATGAACATTCCTCACGAGACAGGAAATGACTTCAAGTGAAACCCAGCTATAGACCCCTTTCAAAATTATCTTGAATGCAGGACGAACTGGAAAATACAAAAGAAATGCTACAAATACCCTCGAGAAAAAGTGTGTGCTGATAATGTATTTATTAATCTTTATTCATTCGTTCATTCATTGATTTATTTTGTTGATTGTTGTTGTTGTTGTTGTTATTTTTTCCGAAAACTTATTTGCTCTCCAGACTGGGGACATTTGGGCTGCGTCCGAGGTCTAACAATAACGCAAAGAAAAGAGAGAGAGAGAAAAGATATACAGAATTATTCAACGCAAAATCTCCACGTCTTTGCATTGTTTGCTTAGCGGTGCTTAAAACCAAAGACAGTAGAGCTTTTTGCTCTATCACTATTTAGAAAAAAACAATAGGTGAGATCAAAGATACGGAATTTGAACATATTTATAACTTCATTAAACTTGTGTTTTTTGTGTTTAATGCTTGTATTTCATTGTTGTTATTAACAATGAGTCGGGCTATACCAATGCACAAAACTTACGTATCCTGAACTTATGAGCTGACTACAACTATTGTTCAACAACAATGAAATACAAGCATTGCTTGTTCAAATTCTAAAGATGTTCAAACTCCATATAATCCTTGATCTCACCTATTGTTCTTAAAGCGCACGAAGTTGAAAATAGTGATAGAGCAAAAATTAAAGGTCTAGTGAAAGTTTTTTCAATACGACTTTTCAAGCGCAATTTTAGCTTGGCCGGAGTTTAATTAGATTAATCTTCGCGTAAAAAAACGACGTCACTTCTTAATTCAATAAACGTAATTATAAGAGCGCTTGTAGGCTTTCTGCAACTGGTCAAACAGTGTTGGCTGCAGAATGTCTACTTGTCTACAGAAGTGAAAAGCTTGTTGGTGGCATTACCATTTCTTACAATTCCCTGGTCTTGCTGATAGAAACTGCGGTAAGTGAATACGATTTCTCATTTATACATTTTAGCCTTACCTAAATTGAAAATATCAGCCAAATCAATTTTTTCAGCGTTGCTACGATATGTTTGAGTTTTGCTGACATTATAAATATCTTGATTATCTATTTATATTATACCAGACTGCGGCTTCCAATTTGAGGTGGATCAGCGCTTCAAAAGGACATATCCCTGAATACCCTGTAGCTGGAGGGGAAGACTATCCAGGAGAGGTAAGTTTATTTAGTAATTCGTACAAAATGTTTCATCACATCGCAATCCTGACTCAGGGAAGTCAGAATGGCGTGCAAACATTGCCACCGTGCCCTTGTCTATTGACTCTCTTGGGAATACTTGCAAACCATCATTATATGAATAATCGCATAGAATAATCGCATGATTCACGTCATACTTAATGCACAAATATAAATTGGAATACGGTATAAAGTAGTAAATACCCTCATGTTTGAGCCCCAGTGTTCGGAATAAGTGCACGTTAACTATCTTTATTATACATTTTACTCACTATCTTGCTTCTGATTGGCCAAGAGCCCTATGGCAATCCCTGATATCGTGTGAACTCGACATGATAAATGTATTATCTGTAGGTTTTACATTGGTCACAATTATGAAAATGGAAATAAGTTTGCTATTTTTTCGAAAACAGAATAAAATCTTTATTCTTAGTTTACAAAATGTATAATAAAACAATTATTGGATTCGGTTTTCGCATGATATCGTAAATATCAAAACCTCGGCCGTTTTATCCGCCCCATCCTACGGCTTCGGCAGATAACTTGGCCTTGGTCTTGATAATTTACGATATCATGCGAAAACCGAATCCAATAATTGTTTAATGATACACACACTTTTGCAGGTTCTGTACGTGGCCAGAATTAATCTACGCTCTGGTCCTACTCCTGGAAAAATGGATGCATCTAGCAAAGTTGCCCACGCATCCTGGGGAGGAAGGGAGCATTTTAAATCCCAGTACGAGATCCTCACTAACCCTGGATGGAGATCGCATCTGGAATGGAAAATAAGCAGTGGCAACGCTCCCCCTGCTAATGCTGTGATTGGAGGTTATGATTATGGTAAGTACACAAACCAGAGCACGCGCTCATTCCTAATCCAGTCCCGGACTCACTTTTTGTTCGCTCTGACAAGCTAATAAGTCATAAGTCAATAATAAGTCATAAGATAATAAGTAGGAAAGAGAATCTAGTGTAATTTGCATGTGCATGAGCAGAACCAGCAAATCAGATCAAAGCACAGGCAGCCCAAGTAGTGTACTTGAGGTCAAAATATTAGTAATATTAAAGATATACATAAAAAGGGACCTCAATAAATTTGTCAACTTATCAATATATGGAGGTTTCATCGCCTTTCGATGTCGTTTAGAGGTATTTTTAGCAACGTAAGCTATCCCGTAAGACAAATAGCAAGACAAGAATGTTCGATGGCAAGCAGCTTTCACTCAAAAGCCATTTTTTTCGCCAAAGCTGCTAACTTGAATAATTATTATCCCATAACCTCTTAGAACAAAAAGTATTCTTTCACGGAATCGATGAAATGCTTCCCAAAATTCGACTGATATCGCCCATACAGAACTGAGACTAGAGCCGCCGCCATTTTGAAGATCAGATAGGCTTAGTAAGGTGACCAACAAATAAGTGTGGTGGTCGACTGGCTATAAAGCTGTCATCAGCTTGTCGGAGTAGACAGAAAGTGATTAAGAGACTGGATCAGCTCATTCCCGGCCTCGTCTAAAATGTTTACCGGTTGATTGTCCATTCGTTTCGTGGATGATTGAGTATGGTAGAAAGACAGAAACATGGATGGTGCGATGATGCTGAATACCGTCATATAGACACTTTTGCACAATGATATATTTCTGCATATATATTTGCTAATCTATCAACAATCCGCTTTCTTGTGTCGGCAGGCCCCTTTACGTGGCCAGATTTCTTTACTCAGATGGTCACATGATCCCCGGTAAAGCGTCTTACTTCCAGGGACTTGCACACATTGGTTATGGTGGCAAGGAATATTTCGAAAAGGAATGGTATGTTATGGTTGAACACACCAAATCAAAGCGAAAAAGGGGGATCTCCTCTCGCTTTGAATACCCTGATCTACCAGGCGTTAAACCCCTGAAGCAAACTCCAATACGTGATCAGTGAAGTGAAATGGTGAGATTAAACAACATGGAAAACCTTAACTGATGATTAATCGACAATTATAAAATTTATAAAACTATTAAAAGTGGGTGTGTATTGTCTTAATGCTGGTTAGAAATTAACAAAGATAGATAAAGAAATGATGCCGTCATGGAATAAATTAATAATACTGTCATGGAATAAATATACATCACAAAACTTCTTTGTCGTGCTGCTCTTGTTGATATTATTACTTTTTTTCTTACTAGTTTATTTTAGTTCTCAACATAAATATATATGGGTTAAAACCCATATATAAGCCCCGACATATATTTGGAATATAGAAGCTGCTTTGAGCGTGCGGTAATCAGAAAAAAATTATTCACAATGCCTGAAAATGCCACTTAGTTTGCGGAAGTTTCCGGCGGAAGGACCTAGAAACCAGGGGGGGGGGGGGGTGGGGGCTATATTGCGTAATCATCCTAGTCCGCTACCTATGTTTGCAATGCCTAGTTCAGTTTCCAAGTACTTTGTGGCCTCGACTATTCGCATAAATTCTGAAAAGAAGTGATTGGTAAATTAGAAATGTGTCTAGAATTCAGACAAATGTCAAAGTGTCAAAAATGACATTTATATATCCAAGACCCTGATCACAGTAGCTCAGAAACACATGTATCGAAATAAGAAAAAAACAAAGGGCTTATAGCAGATAACTGATTCAAGAAAAGCAGACCTCTCTAAAGATGAAACAGAAATCTAAATGAAAAAATTTGACCTACTCAGTGAGGTACACGAAAACCATTCTAGGGTTATCACACTTAATGTTGCCATGGAAACTAATATGGTTTCTTTTTTGGCGCAATATACAAAATTCTCCACAAAATGCGCTCGAAAAAAAAGTGCAAATTTTTAAACTGGTCCTCTGCCTATTCAGTTAAAGCAATCAAATTCAAATTTGCTGTCAAAATAGTTAAAAAAACGAAAATGACTAGGATTTTCGTCTAGGATAAGGTCAAAAAGTTGACACTTAATATAGGGAGTCATTTCAGCCATTTTCATATCACTCAAAATAGGGACTTTTGAAAAGCCTTCTCTTTATCGCAGTTACCACAAACATTGACTTTCATACACGTTTTTCATGCATTCCTAACTTTTCTTGGTCCCCAGGGAGACCACTCTAAATATATAAGGTTGTATTTGAATAGCAATTACAAACTTAATAATCGTTTAAGCTTTGATACCTTTAGGAAAAACACTCACCTTCCTTCATAACTGTCATATATCAATGTCAATTCAAATTCAAAGACCTTGGAGAGCTCTGGAGGGTCTGGGACCGACGACAGCGAAGGAAGGTATTCTAAGACGCTCACAACAGGTTTAAACTTCACCAAATACTTATCTTAAACTTCATAAGTAAAACGTTCAATTATTCCTTACCTGTGCTAGGTTGAAAACGGTTCCTTTGACGGTTTCTATGGAGCTTTCTCGAATGGCAGAGCACATATTTTCGCCATTTTCCAACAATTGGTTTATCTCTTGCCATATATTGATCAAAAATTAGAGACAAATGCCTCATCTAAAACACTGTGAAACAGAAAATTGATATTTAAAACTGTTATGGTAGATTTAGGCCAAGAACAAGTTATTTAGGAGTTCCTAAATTCCTCAAAACAAAGCATACACTTACCTGCTTTTGACGAACCAAATTATCTATACTTTACAAAGGTGCACCGCTGGTCAGTTCGTTCAACCACAGGGAGCCCATTTCTACTTTTTCGCTTTTTGTTTCCAACCAAAAGAAGAAGAAAAAGATGAGTAAAAGAGGCTTACTGTTGCATTTCAGGTTATTCCATGTTTTTTCGATAGATGGGAAGATGGGAACAGATTGATTGTATCATTGTGTGCATTTATTCCTCATTCCAGCATTGCTGACCACAGGTAGCCCGCCCTCACAATAAAAAGGTATAAGAATACATACAAAAGCATGGATGTAGCAATTGCAAAGAAATATCTATTGAAAGACTTGATCATGATAAAACTACCTATTCTCACCAGCTGATCTGAGAAAAAAATATTATCCTGTTAGAATCAAGAAAATTTGCAAAACTGAGGTGTCATCTTATTAATAATTCATAACAAAATTGCAATTCGCAAACGAGATGTTGCCTTCCTAGTCAATTACATGTCCTTCGATAAACGATACAGCGATATGTTTTTGATCAATGTAGGTAGCCTGGAATAAACCTTTTCTCGATGCTCTTTACACTGAATATTAAAACCATTCAATCGATCAACTACGTAAATACATTAAAATGTATTTAGGTGATAGCTAGTAAACACTAGCGTGGACTGCGTCGGTGTTTCTAATGAAACAGTTATCGTAGATTAATAAGTTTTACACCGTAGTGAAAATGGAAACTGATGTTTCGGACGTCAGTCCTTCGTCGGAGTCAATAGAAGGTAAGAGTGAGAAAAATGTATTTAGTTGATTGATTGATTAATTGGTTTTAAAAAATTGAAAGTATAATGGATGTCAATATATATATATATATAAATATATATATATATAGAGAGAGAGAGAGAGAGAGAGAGAGAGAGAGAGAGAGAGAGAGAGAGACTCCCATCCCCCCCGCCCCCCTATATAGGCACAATGGTGAAACTAGCTTCATAGCGTACAGGGATTCATACGAAGAAGACCGTTGCTAGGGAATAGAAATATCATGGACCACTTATGACCGGACATATTTCACTAATCAAGACGGAATATTATAGCCAAGTAAAACTTTATTTGTCTTCTACAAATAAACTAAAGAAACACAACCCAATTCATTTGTCCTAATGTCCTTGGTTGGTTGCAGTGGCGGATCCAGGGTTTTTCAAAACGGGGTCCAGATCGGGGAATAGATTGCTATGACGTCATATTGACGTCATATGTTGTCAAAGTAAAGAAAAAAAAATGGCGTTGAAAAAAAAAACGGGTGCAGCGGACCCCGTCGCACTTCCCCTAGATCCGCCACTGGGTTGAACATCTGATCATGACTGCTATTTATTGCAAATCAATCATTCATATATTTCTTTGGAAATGGTTGGATATCTGACGTTCAGTATTTCTTGCGTCTTGAAGGAGATCCAATCTAAAACAAATATACTGGTCAATAAATAGCTGGAATAACTATAAAGCCGTCTTACGCCATAAAGTTGTACATGAATACTGAGTCCTCACCGAGACAAACCAAGATGCATCGAGGTGTTGCTTTGAAGTGAATAAAGAAATAGTGCACAAGAATCCCAAGCAAGATAAACACAAGAGGGATCGACGACTCCAGTGGTGCCTCGACGAAGGGTGTGATGGTCAGGTACAGAGAAATGATGAGAAACAACACGGGAATGAAGATTGGAAGCTGTCAAGAGAGAATGATAATGGCTTTTTAGTTTGCCATAACTGAATAAGAGCGAAATATCAACGATTTCTCTTAATATTTATGGGGACTGTGCTTGGAAATGCACCACCAAAGACTGTCATATACCAGCCAATGTTCCTGGATATTGTTTATGCCTTTCACATAAAATGTACCTAAGATTTTCTACGTTTTTTACCACTTTTGCACTTAAAATGAGAACATTGAAGTCCCTAGGCCTAGCATTTGAAACCAAAACGTGCCTCCCAAACCTTTGTTACATCAAAAAAATTCATTTCAATATTGCTGAAATTGTCGTTAGAACCAAGTAATTTATGACAGTGGTACCTAACCTTAAAAGGTCTTGGTAAATCAGGTCTTTTGTATCTCGTCCACAGCAAACCAACCACCGTCACCGTGTTAGTCAGCCATGAAGCAGTGCTTAAGACTTTTATCAGACTCTGTACAGTACTCTTCTTTGGTATCAAGAATAAACATGACATGATATTCTGTAATATGAATAAAAAGAAAATCAAAATTCAAGACACAAGAATCATATAGGAATTATTGTTGGAATTCTTATGTACATCACTGTAGCTTGTCATTAATCTGTATAATATTCCAGTTGTGGTAGTAGTTTACTGGAAAGTTTATTCGGGTGGCGGAAAGCTCGCATGTTAATTATTCGTACCGATAACAGCAAGGCAGGAATTGGTGTTCTCTTGGTTGTGTGAATCATGGCCAGGACTGATGGAAGATGACCCTCGCGAGCTGCAGAGAGTATTACCCTGTGGGGAAAGAGAATAAGAATAAAAATTGAATCTTTCGCAAATTCTGAAGACCCAAAAGGAACAAGTAAGAGGGTCCATAAAAGACTTCCCCCGGCTACCAGCCCACGACATCGATATCATGTCCCTGCCTTCACCCACAATACAATCGGGTGTTTGCCGAGTTGTTTTACTTAACTTGCTTTGGTAAATGCATCTCCATTTGCAGTCCCAAAAACAGAGCAAGCTACGAATGCAGGTACGATCCATGCCACTTGAAAACCGTATATGCGTTGAACTAAGGACTGAAAAAAGAGCCAATGCATGAAAAATCACTCAACAAAATGACATAGGAAATAAAATACTAACTGGTATTTTGCTGAAATAGAAGAAATTCCTTGTCAAAATTATTGCTCTACTTCTATGTTATGCAATTGTGCGACTGCGACGCGGGATGACACACTGAATTGTCAAGGTATTGAACTGGAGACTACTTCAGCCAATCATATCGTACGAGATCACTGTCAGCCAGTCAAAATCCTCAGACACGTTACATATGTTTTTCGCACTTACAAGCAATTCACTCTAGAAAACAAAATCATTACGTACATACAGGTTAACATGAGATACGCACGCACCGCCGCGAATCAACTTTTTGTGTCTTATGTCAAGCCACATGATAAAGTATCTTCTTCCACCATTGGAAGGTGGTTAAAAACTGGCCTAGCTCAAGCAGGTATTGATATTAGTGTTTATCAAGCCCATAGCACCCGCAGTGCATCCACTAGTAAAGCTTCCGGATTCCTTCCAGTCGATGCAGTAATGAAATTAGCTGGCTGGACGCAGGAGTCCACATTTCGAAGATATTATGATAAAACTGTGGCAATTACTGATGAGATGAACACCCTTTCACATACCCTTCCTTGTATGTTAGTTTTATTGCGTGCCCAAATGATTTGAAAGACTGATTCGCGGCGGTGCGTGCGCAACTCATGTTAACCCTATTGTACTACAAATGATTTGATAGAACTACCATCAAACTTCAACTTAAGGTAAGTCTTGTTTAATTTTATAATTATATTGTTTATTCCTTCAAGAGAAAATAAACTGGTTGCTATAGTAACAAGTATCAAACTCACCACTGCAGCTGCAGGGGATTCCTTCAGCTCTTGTGGAGTCAAAACAGCCAAGTATCCAACATTAACCAGTAAATAACAACAGGTTACCAACACGACGCTACCCAAAACTGCCCATGGCATGTTTCTGTGACAACGATACGTAAAACATCAAACATTGACGGATTGGAAATTGCGAAAATTTATCCCTAACAAGCCACCTCTCTCCTAACAATTAATGTACACCCGTATAAGGAAGATAAGGATAATCTTCAACAACGGAATGTTCAAACACACTAAAATCCGCCCATGTCCTCCCCCTCCCTCAAAAGAAACCATCAAAGACTTATTGAACTGAAAAACCAAAAAGCCACATAAGACTTAAAAGTGTTACGTCTCTTTTCTTGAAATTATACAAAACCTGCTAGAATACCTCTTAGGGTTCTTAACTTCTTCAGTGATGTTGTTAAGGGCATCCCTGTCAATCGAACGAAGATACTAAATTAGTTAATATTCCATAAAATCTTCATGTTTTCCAGTAAAGGTCGGTGACTTTGAGTTTCAAAAGTTGTTGGCTATTCCCTAGTAGATGGGTAAGTGGTAAATTTGAAAACAGTCTTTCTTGGTAGCTTGTTTTAAACGCATATATACGATAATCTCTCCACCCCTCCTATTTCCTCAAACTTCCCCTCCCTTCCCCATGTGTGTTACTTTTTGGAGAACCTAATACGAGCAGGGAATTAATTGACTTCTCCTTTGCCACAAGGGTTTTTCTCTGGATTCTCCCGCAGCTTTTCTTCCTATGCTATCTAAATCAACCTGTAACTTGAGTGTTATAAATAGTGAATGTAGTGGTAGTGTTTGTTGAAGAGCTCCTTGAAGGGAGTCATGGTTGTAAAATATAAATACGTACCATCCATCATAAGCCCAGAGTCCACCCTGAAAAGCCAATGCTACCATTCCTATCTGAGTTGTGGTGTCTTTGAATGACTCCTTGAAGCTTGATACGTGGCCTGGAAACGAAAGGTGGAGTTAATTAACTCAAGAGAAAATAAACTGAGTAGGTATATCTACTAGAGTGTGTATATCTACTAACCTTGAGCAAGACTATAAATCCCTGTTGCAATCAGAACCATAAGAGCAAGGAATTTACCAACTGTAAAGACAATCTGAACACCAGCTGCAAAGTTGGCACTCCAGCAGTTGAGCAGACATAGGGTACCTGATTACAAGAATTGAAGACCTATTCAGCTTGGACGTAATGTTTATCTGATTTTTTTTTTTTTTTTTTTAGGGCTGGTGCCTATTGAATGTCATGGAAACGCGCGATCTATTGCGAATGACTGTAAAATTTAATACAGAAATCTCCATGAATAAAATAATTTAAAAAATTCTTTAATACACCTTTCCTAAGTTCGCTTGAGTGACAAGAAATTATGGTTTCGTCTCCAGGTTGATCTAGAAACGTTGTCGTACGCTTTCTACACTTACTGCATTGTGTGGAGTCCAACCTCTACCAGAATATAAATCATTCTTTACAGGAATTACCACTGAGGTTCGTCACCTGAACAGTTTTAAAAATTGTAATTTGAATTCCCTCGGGATTTTTATTTGCACATCTTTCTGAAAATGGTAGATTGTGGTCTAGACTGTAAGATCATATTCCATTGTCCGATTCAGTAGAATGACTGTAATATAAAGACACCCTTATTGACCTATGTAAGTAACTATAAGACATGTACACCCCAAGCAACTTACATAAGGAGCAAGCTCCTATGATCTTCAGGAGAGGTACCAGGTCCTCTCGGTCTGCACAGCCGGGAAAGAATGGTCCGAGAACATATGACGCAAATGTGAGTTGACCAATTGCATCGGCGCAGGGAGTGGTGATAAGGATCGAAAGCCATATCAGAGCAAAGGCAGGAACTGATCCAAGAGTGTGTCTAATAAGAATGTATTCACCTTCATATTGAAAAAAAGAAGAACATCGAATAGCAAAACCAAATTACAATATTCCAGCTAAGGTACAAAGAATATTTTATTGCACTTGAAATAGATTTGGGCAGCCAATTGAACTTGTAGAACGAGCTTGGTTTACTATTGTACTGTGTATTGGCCGCTCCAATTCTAAGACTACCCCCTTCATAAATCGTGCCGTAGCACATCTGTAACATTTCGCCAGTACAACAATTATGAGCACATTCTATTATTAACATCCTAAAATAGTCTGAAGTCAAGCGTTTTGTTTGGTTTGGGTGCTACATGACTGGTTTTTGCGGCTTCTTCGCCACAATAGTTCACTATTTTTTTATTTATTTTTTATTTATGCATTAGACATGTATGAAGGAACTTACCACCACATTTGGGAAAAGTTAAGCCCAACTCTACCCAACACAGTCCACCGATAAAGGACACCACAGCACACAATAACCAGATGACAAGAGCCAAACCAACCGACCCACTGTAGACCAGAACCCAACGCGGTGACAAGAAGATCCCTGAACCAATCATGCATCCTACTACCATGGAAGACGCACCCGGAATACCAAGCATACGTTTAAGGGAGATGGAATCTGTTGCTTGGTCATCGCGTTGTTGGGTTACTGGATTAGAAGTTAAAACGGTTTTGGCCATGGTGTTACGTCCCATTGTCCCTTACTATTTTCAATGCCCCCTATATTAAAATGAAAATATTAAAAATACAGCACCATGTCGTATTATTTGTTTTCTTCTAGTGCACCGATCTGATTGGATGGTGTAAATTAAACAAAGGAGGTTGATTAAACCATATTCTTGAGATTGTGTTTTTGACCCTTTCTCATTAATAATTTGCA
Source organism: Anthopleura sola (assembly GCA_023349425.1). Classification (NCBI taxonomy): domain Eukaryota; kingdom Metazoa; phylum Cnidaria; class Anthozoa; order Actiniaria; family Actiniidae; genus Anthopleura; species Anthopleura sola. The sequence goes on from JALHLI010000001.1 coordinate 6,041,286, forward strand.
AATGCAGCCTATTAGAGGGAATGTTTTGGGAATTGTTCTTAAGTTGAATGTTCATATAGTACGTACTTAGTATGCCACGCCGTTCTCGCGCTCGATCTCGGTGATTGCAATTCGTTAAAACAATTCCTTGGACATAAAACTAGCTTATTTCTTGGAGTACAAATGCAATACATGAGATCAAACGAATATAATGATCGTATCAAATTCAGCTAAGAGAAAAAATATTGAATAAAAAATTGATACACATATAGCACGGTTTTTCTTACTTTAATGTAAACAAACAAATATCAATCATTAAAGCAGATCACACAACAGAATATCCCTCACTCTTACGCTTTATCCAAAAGAAAAGTACCATGCACTTTATTCAGTATAATCTTCAACTTCAAATAATTTGAATATTTTTACGCCACGTCAGTAGTGGTGGCTCGTGACAAAAGAAGCCTTTTTTCACCTGTTACGTTGAACTCTAGAATCTGAATCAAAGTATATGATCACCAGATAGTTACTTGCTTTGAGGACCTACAAACGTACAGAGTCCTCCATTATTGGGAATGTGAAAGTATAAATTGTCTGATGAAGGGAGCATGCTTGTTAATGGAGTAGAAATAATGAAGTTAGTTACTTTATTTTGATAATTGTAAATTTAATAAAGCCCTCTATTATAGCGTAGGTAAGACAAGCTCAACCTAATCTACTACCCATCCTTGGCCTCCCTCTACTGACACTTAAGGTTGCCTCAGAGCAAGAGAATAAGTACGATAATCCTATATATTTTAAAACTGAATAACACTAAATAGTGAAAAACAGTCTTTATTTATTGTTTAAATGTTATTAATTTATCTCCACTCCATTTATTTTAATACAAAGTTTGACGCTGAAATATTTCATTAAATAAATTCATTTCAATATTTGGTTAAGAAACGAGCTGTTAAAATCTATATAAAATTTACCTGCTTTCTTTGTTGACTGACTCGAAGTAAAGGCTAGAGTTGTCTTAAATCTCTTTCATCAAATTAAGAAGAGGCTGATGAACTTGCGAACTTATAAAAGAATATTATGATGTGACACTTTTGATCCGCCCCTTGCTGCATAGTGTTTAGAGAGAATCTCAGCATATGCTTTTGTGTAGGGGAATAATTTGTCCCTTCTCAGTGGCCTCCGGGTCTTCCCATGTTCCATGATTCGGCACGTAAGCTCTTCTATAGACCCTTGCACTCATTCTACACACGTAACTAAAAAAGAACGATCTACCTTCCGGTGAGCGTACTAGATGCGACCAGAGATGCAACTATCTTCACTGAGACATTCGTTGTGACATCCTGGGCATGATTCAAGTGTAGACATTTATGAAAGTGTCCGAAAAAATATTCATTCATTTTTTTTACTGTAGTGCAATCGACTCGCACATCTGTGGTCACCGTTTCTTCTCCATCTTGACTCTCTGCATCGCACGAAAAGAGTTTCTTAGATCGATCTCTTCCTTGATTAGAAGGGTTTCCTTCAGTTTCTTTGGTTTTCCTCCCTCCGCAAAACAATCTTAATTCAAATAGCTTTTATTCACGATAGACACCTTGATGGTTTTCGCATTGTAATGCAGATTAGCCGAGTGTTTCCTGAGTGCGCAAACAACTTGAAATCAGCAGATTTCATGTCCTTTATCAAAATAAGTTCAATGTTTTCCAATAATTATGCGTTAACATATTTTTTCGAAATACTCCAATTTGGTCTGCTGTGGCACTAGTGTAGAACATAAACGGCTTCTAAAAATGTCCTTACTCGATTTTTCAAGTCAGGGACAAATTAAATGTAACAGTTTCAAAGCTACAAACAATACTGTTCATATTTGGCATAAAAAATATATAGAGAACAGGCCGATCATTTAAAAATGGTCTATTCAATTCAATCTTCAAATGTTTGCTCTCTGGAGACCGCATGTCTAATTTGCATTACAATATGAAAACTATCATGGCGTCTATCGTGAATATATACAGATTATCAGATGTTAAGAGCCTGATATAGTTTTTATTCGCGAGTTTACCGTATCATATCGCGAACGAGCGAGTCGATACATAACACGCAAGAAAGACTTTATTGTTATAAATATCACTTTTTAATAATGGTTATCAATATATTAGTTTAAAGTTTACCGTGAAATGATATCTTATCACTTCACTGATATGTTTTTTATTCTTTATTTCACGAATATCGACCCTGAATGTGTAATAAGGCCTATTTGATTAGTAGTATTCTCTAATTTAGAAATTAGTATTTTCTACATAGAGAACACTAATAAGAGCTTTTGTTTTCTTTTGTTTGCAGGTCTCTATATAGCTTCTTTTGCTTGCAGGTCTCTATATAGCTTAACTTATATGAAATACTAATTGATGAACCCAATTGATGAATCTAGGATATTTAGCTACGTATAATGATTCAATTTGTGAGGATTCAAAGTCTCATGTTCATCATTCAACACTTTTGTGGTTCAATCGTATTTGTTGGTCATAATCAGCTGTTGGTCTGCAGGTATTTTAGTTTGTCGGTCATTTGATATGAAACATTTCTTAGTGTTTTAAAAAGCGTTTTATTACATGATGCGAGCGTTACAACGGTTACATTTGTATTCTTATCAACTGTTACCAAATTCACATGCACAGTTGGTTGAGAATCTGACTGTCGTGTGTCAAAAATTATTGATTCATATCTTTAGGCATGCTCGGATATCTGACGTTCAATATTTGCTGTGTCTTGAATGAAATCCAATCTAAAACAAATATATCAATAGTTTGAAATAACTATAGAGTCGTTTCATGCCGTTAAGAAGTACTAAACGAAATACTGATTGCTCACCAAGACAAACCAAGATGCATCGAGGCGTTGCTTTGAAGTGAATAAAGAAATAGTACACAGGAATCCCAAGCAAGATAAACACAAGAGGAATCGACGACTCCAGTGGTGCCTCGACGAAGGGTGTTATGGTCAGGTACAGTGAAATGATGAGAAACAACACGGGAATGAAGATTGGAAGCTATGAACAGAGACATTGAATTGTTAGACATTTATCGAATCTCGCGAATTCCTTGTCTCATTTCCTTGGATATGGTTTATGCGCTTGAAATGCACCTACGATTGTCACACTAGGATATCTTGAGGTGTCCCTCAATCCATCTTACCTTAAAAGGTCTAGGTAAATCAGGTCTTTTATATCTCGTCCACAGCAAACCAATCACCGTTACTGTGTTAGTCAGCCATGCAACAGCAGTGAAGACTTTGATCAAACTCTGAACAGTACTCTTCTTTGGTATTAAGAATAAACATGACATGATCTTCTAAAATAGAAACATAAAGAAATTGCAAGTTGGACATTGATGGTGTATATGAATTGTTTTTCCGCACATGGGACTCAAACAATGGAGATTAGTGTCCTTCGAAGTACATTGCACGAATTTCCAATCTTCTAAGAATCCCCATACCCATCCACAATCAAACCTTTAAGAAATCCATTATATAAGGTCATATTCTAACCATTCGTAGATGTTATTTCAAAGGCAGTACCTTCTCCTCCATTATTTTAGTACCCTTATCGTTTGTTATACCGGGGATAGTGTCTGTCATCCCTAATAAAGATTTGATAATAGAGATGATAGAGATGATAACTAGCGGTAAGCTAGTGTGAGCTGCGTCGGTGTTTCTAATGAAACAGTATGGATAAAAAGTTAAATTTTACACCGTAAAAAATAAGAGAGATCACTTACTGACGTTTCGGACACTAGTCCTTCGTCGGAGTAAAAAGCTAATAAAGATTGATTGATTGATTGATTGATTGATTGATTGATTGATTGATTGATTGATTGATTGATTGACCTCCAGCATGAAAGTCCGATACTCATTCGGGTGGCGGAAAGTTCGTATGTTAATTATTCGTACCGATAACAGCAAGGCAGGAATTGGTGTTCTCTTGGTTGTGTGAATCATGGCCAGGACTGATGGAAGATGACCCTCGCGAGCTGCAGAGAGTATTACCCTGTGGGGAAAGAGAATAAGAATAAAATTGAATCATTTGGCAAATTCTGAAGACCCAAAAGGAACAAGTAAGAGGGTCCATAAAAGACTTCCCCCGGCTACCAGCCCACGACATCGATATCATGTCCCTGCCTTCACGCACAATACAATCGGGTGTTTGCCGAATTGTTTTACTTAACTTGCTTTGGTAAATGCATCTCCATTTGAAGACCCAAAAACAGAGCAAGCTACGAATGCAGGTACGATCCATGCCACTTGAAAACCATATATGCGTTGAACTAAGGACTGAAAAAAGAGCCATTGCATGAAATAATCACTCAACAAAATTACATAAATAAAATAAAATACTAACTGGTATTTTGCTGAAGTAGAAGAAATTCCTTGTCAAAAATATTACTCTGCTTCTATCCTATGCATTTGTGTGACTGCGACGCGGGATGACACACTGAATTGTCAATGTATATATATTGAACTGGAGACTACTTCAGCCAATCACATCGTACGAAATCACTGTCAGCCAATCAAAATCCTCATACACTTTACGTGCATTTTTCGCACTTACAAGCAATTCACTCTAGAAAACACCGATTATATTGTTTATTCCTTCAAGAGAAAATAAACTGGTTGCTATAGTAACAAGTATCAAACTCACCACTGCAGCTGCAGGGGATTCCTTCAGTTCTTGTGGAGTCAAAACGGCCAAATATCCAACATTAACCAGTAAATAACAACAGGTTACCAAGACGACGCTACCCAGAACTGCCCATGGCATGTTTCTGTGACAACGATACGTAAAACATCAAACATTGACGGATTGGAAATTGCGAAAAATTTAAGACTTAAAAGTATTTCGTCTCTTTTCTTGAAATTATTCAAAACCTGCTAGAATACCTCTTAGGGTTCTTAACTTCTTCAGTGATGCTGTTAAGGGCATCCCTGTCAATCGAACGAAGATACTGAATTAGTTAATATGCCATGAAATATTCATGTTTTCCAGTAAAGGTCGGTGACTCTTTGTGTTTCAAAAGTTGTCTCCCCTCCCCTCCCCTCCTATTTCCTCCAAATTCCCCTCCCTTCCCCATGTGTGTTACTTTTTGGAGAACCTAATACGAGCAGGGAATCACATAACGTCTCCTTTGCCACAAGCGTTTTCTCTGGATTCTCCCGCGGCTTTTCTTCCTACGGGGTCTAAATCAACCTGTAACTTGAGTGTCGTAAATAGTGAATGTAGTGGTAGCGTTTGTTGAAGAGCTCCTTGCAGGGAGTCATGGTTGTAAATATAAATACGTACCATCCATCATAAGCCCAGAGTCCACCCTGAAAAGCCAAAGTTACCATTCCTATCTGAGTTGTGGTGTCTTTGAATGAATCCTTGAAACTTGATACGTGGCCTGGAAACGAAAGATTGAGTTAATTTTAATTAAAACTCAAGAGAAAATGAACTGAGTAGGTATATCTACTAAACTGTGTATATCTACTAACCTTGAACAAGACTATAAATCCCTGTTGCAATCAGAACCATAAGAGCAAGGAATTTACCAACTGTAAAGACAATCTGAACACGAGCTGCCCAGTTAGCGCTCAAACAGTTGAGCAGACATAGGGTACCTGATTACAAGAAATACAGACCTATTCAGCTTGGACGTAATGTTTATCTGATTTTTTAAGGGCAGGTGCCTATGGAATGTCATGGAAACGCGCGATCTATTGCGAATGACTGTTGAATTTAATACAGAAAGACTCCATGGATAAAGAATACAAAATATTTCTTTAATACACCTTTGCCAAGTTCGCTTAAGTGACAAGAAATGAAGTGTTCGTCTCCAGGTTGATCTAGAAACGTTGTAGTACGCTTTCTACACTTGCTGCATTGTGTGGAGTCCAACCTCCATCAGAATATATATCATTCTTTACAGTTTTAAAAATTGAAATTTGGATTCCCTCGGGTTTTTTATTTGCTCATCTTTCTGAAAATGGTAGACTGTGGTCTAGACTGTAAGATCATATTCCATTGTCCGATTCAGCTGTAGAGTGACTATAATATAAAGACACCCTTATTGACCTATGTAAGTAACTATAAGACACTCCAAGCAACTTACATAATGACCAGGCAGCTATGATCTTCAGGAGAGGTACCAGGTCCTCTCTTTCTGCACAGCCGGGAAAGAATGGTCCGAGAACATATGACGCAAATGTGAGTTGACCAATTGCATCGGCGCAGGGACTGCCGATAAGGATCGAAAGCCATATCAGAGCAAAGGCAGGAACTGATCCAAGAGTGTGTTTAATAAGAATGTATTCACCTTCATATTGAAAAATAGAAGAACATCGAATAGAAAAAAAATTACATTATTTCAGCTAAGGTACAAAGAATATTTCATTGCACATGAAATAGATTTGGGCAGCCAATTGAACTTGTAGAACGAGCTTGGTAGACTATTGTACTGTATTGGCCGCTCCAATTCTAAGACAACCCCCTTCATAAATAGTGCCGTAGCACATCTGTAACAATATGAGCACATTCTATTATTAACTGGAGACATTACTTCATCCAATCACATCGTATGAGATCACTGTCAGCAAATCAAAATCCTCAGACACGTTACGTGTATTTTTCACACTTACAATCAATTTACTCTAGAAAACGCAGATGAATCGTGTCGTAGCACATCTGTAACATTTCGCCAGTACAACAATTATGAGCGCATTCTATTATTAACATTCTAAAATAGTCTGAAGTCAAACGTTTTGTTTGTTTTAGGCCCGGGGGGGGGGGGGGGTACTCCCTATAATTGAATATACGGGGATGCTCCGCCCGAAAGGGGTACGTTTCAGGGCGCAGGTATAGAAAAGGGGTGGGAATTTGTGAATTTTGGCATATAAAGGGGTAGCTTTTCTTCAAAAGCATATGAAAGGGGTACTTTTTCAGCAAAAAAAAGTTATAAAAGGGGTAACTTTTTGCTGAAATTTGGTTTATCAAAGGGTAAGGGGTCGAGAGTCCGGGCGGAGTATCTCCGTATGAAACGACCCAAAGTACCCCGCGGGTTTGGGTGCTACGTGACATGCTTTTGCGTCTTGTTCGCCACAATAGTTCACTATTTTTTTTATTTATGCATTACACATGCATTAGACATGTATGAAGGAACTTACCACCACATTTGGGAAAAGTTAAGCCCAACTCTACCCAACACAGTCCTCCAATAAAGGACACCACAGCACACAATAACCAGATAACAAGAGCCAAACCAACCGACCCACTGTAGACAAGAACCCAACGCGGTGACAAGAAGATCCCTGAACCAATCATTCCTCCTACTACCATGGAAGACGCACCCGGAATACCAAGCATACGTTTAAGGGAAATGGAATCTGTTGCTTGGTCATTGCGTTGTTGGGTTACTGGATTATAAGTTAAATCGGTTTTCGCCATGGTGTTACGTGCGATTATGCTTTGGTAATTTCAATGCCCCCTACATTAAAATGAAAATATTAAAAATACAGCACCATGTCGTATGATTTGTTTTCTTCTAGTGAACCGATCTGATTGGATGGTGTGAATTAAACCAGGGAGGTTGATTAAACCATATTCTTAAGATTGTGTTTTTGACCCTGTCTCATTAATAATTTACAAATGCAGACTATTAGAGGGAATGTTTTGGGAATTGTTTTTAAATTGGATGTTTATATAGCACGTATTTAGGATACCACGCCGTTCTCGCGCTCGCGCTCGATCTCGGTGATTGCAATTCGTTAAAACAATTTCATGGACATAAAACTAGCTTTTTTCTTGGAGTACAAATGCAATACATGAGATCAAACGAATATAAAGATCATATCAAATTCAGCTAAGAGAAAAAGATATTGAATAAAAAATTGATACACATGTAGCACGGTTTTTTTTTTTTTTACTTTAATGTAAACAAACAAATATCACACAACAGAATATTCCACACCCTTACGCTTTATCCAAAAGAAAAGTACCATGCACTTTATTCAGTATAATCTTCAACTTCAAATAATTTGAATATTTTTACGCCACGTCAGTAGTGATGGCTCGTGACAAAAGAAGCTTTTTTTCACCTGTTACGTTAAACTCTAGAATCTGAAGATCAAAGTATATGATCACCAGATAGTTACTTGCTTTGAGTAAATAGTGAAAAACAGTCTTTATTTATTGTTTAAATGTTATTAATTTATCTCCACTCCATTTATTTCAATACAAAGTTTGACGCTGAAATATTTCATTAAATAAATTCATTTCAATATTTGGTTAAGAAACGAGCTGTTAAAATCTGAACAAAATTTACCTGCTTTCTTTGTTGACTGACTCGAAGTAAAGGTTAGAGTTGCCTTACATGGATGCTTTTTCAAACCAAACAAAAATCGCTTTCATCAAATTGAGAAGAGGCTGATGAACTTGCGGACTTATGACACTTTTGACCCGCCCCTTCTGCAAAGTGTTTAGAGAGAATCTCAGTAGGAACATTCATGAAATACGAAAAAAAGTTTTGAAATCCTGTAATTAATTAAAATACAGCATATGCTTTTGTGTAGGGGAATAATTTGTTCCTTCTCATTGCCCTCCGGGTCTTCCCATGTTCCATGATTCGCTACGTAAGCTCTTCTATAGACCCTTGCACTCATTCTACACACGTAACTAAAAAAGAAGGATCTACCTTCCGGTGATCATGAAGCTTTCATTCATGAAAGTGTCCGAAAAAAAAATTCATTCATTTTTTTTACTGTAGTGCAATCCACTCGCACATCTGTGGTCACAGTTTCGTGTCCATATTGACTCTCTCCAACACACGAAAAGAGTTTCTTCCTTGATTAGAAGGTTTTCCTTCAGTTTCTTTGGTTTCCTTTCTCCGCAAAACTATCTAAATTCAAATAGTTTTTTTCTTCACGATAGACGGCTTGATGGTTTTTGCATCGTAATGTAGATTAGTCGCGTGTTTGCTGAGTGGGCAAACAACTTCAAATTAGGAGACTTCATCTCCCTTATTGATAAAGTTTTTTTCCGAAATACTCCAATTTGGTCTGCTGTGGCACTAGTGTAGAACATAAACGGCTTCTAAAATTGTCCTTACTCGATTTTTCAAGTCAGGGACAAATATAACAGTTTCAAAGCTATAAGCAATTTTTTTGTATAGTTTGAAATTACAATGCTGTTGATATTTGGCATAAAAAATATATAAGAAAAGCCGATCTTTTAAAAATGGTCTATTCAATCTTCAAATGTTTGCCCTCTGGAGAACACATGTCTAATTTGCATTACAATATGAAAACTATCATGGCGTCTATCGTGAATATATAGAGATTATCAGATTTTAAAAGCCTGTTTTTATATCTATTTTAAGATATAGTTTTTATTCACGAGTTTACCGTATCATATCCCGAACGAGCGAGTCCGAGAGCGGTCGATACATAACACGCAAGAAATATTTTATTGTTATAAATATCACTATATAATAATGGTTATAAATATTAGTTTAAAGTTTACCGTGAAGTGATATCGTATAACTTCACTGATATGTTTTTTATTCTTTATTTCACGAATATCGACCCTGAATGTGTAATAACCGCCGCCCGGTTGGCTCAGTTGGTTGAGCACCGGACTTTCGTGCGGGAGGTCGTGGTTCGAGTCCCGGTCGGACCAACACTCAGGGTCTTAAAATAATTGAGGAGAAAGTGCTGCCTTTGTAATTACATCTGCAAACGGTTAGACTTTCAAGTGGCTCGGATGACCACTTTAAATGGCGGTCCCGTCTCTCCAAACTTCATTACTAACCAATATCGGAGGGACGTAAAAGAATCACTGAGGACGTAAAAAGAAACCCTGGCAGTGACCACTCTCAGTTTCTACACCCTATACTAACCACTTCTCATTGTTAGGCTGGTCTTAGCATGGGACTTCTTGTCCTGTTGATCATGCCTTCAACTGGTTTCAAACCAAAGTTTTAAAGCAGATAAATAAATAAATAAAACCTATTTAATTAGTAGTATTCTCTAAATTAAAAATTAGTATTTTCTTTATAGAGAATACTAATAAAAGCTTTTGTTTTATTTTGTTTGCAGGTCTCATTAGTATTCTCTATATATAGCATGACTTATGAAATACTAATTGATGAACCCAATAGTCCCTTTCACAGTTCCCTGCGCTATCTTGAAAGGTAGCCGTGCCTTTGCATCGAAGCGAGACGAACGGTGAGCTTGCAACGATAGAGACCTTCGACAATTATTCGCATGTCTCTATCACTGCAAGCTCACCGTTCGTCTCGCTTCGATGCAAAGGCACGGCTACCTTTCAAGATGGCGCAGGGAACTGTGAAGAGGACTATTGATGAACCAAGGATATTTAGGTCCTAGCGTTTTCAATCATCTCTGAAAAATCGTGAATATATATTATTTATTATATATATTGTTTATTACTACAAATGTGATCTGTGTGAAGCAGATTATGTTGGCTTTACAACTAGACATTTGCACCAAAGAGTAGCTGAACACAAAGCTCCAACTTCATCAATTGGAAGACATGCCCAAGAGCATGGAACTGTGAAAGAAAGCCAATTCAAAGTGCTGAAAAGATGCAAGGGAAAATTTGATTGTCTTGTTAATGAGATGCTCCTTATAAAGCATCTCAAACCTAGCTTAAACAAACAATCGGACTCAATACGGGCAAAACTTTTTGTTTAATTTACTTTCATTGTTTCGTCTCATTGTTTCGTTAATACTATATATTTAAATCTCTAGCTATTATTTTTTTGACTTGATAATGATGTTCTGGGAACATCGAAACGTCGTCTTTTTATATTTTTCTTAAATATGTATAAAGCAAACTTTTTATCGCTGAATTTTATAATCAAATGTATAAACAAGAAGACTCTTATTCGAATATATATTATATCACCCTTAACCCTGCTTGGCAAAGGTTTCCTCATTGTCGGTTGATTTTCATTGATTCATGGACTCCTCGCGTGATGCCGTCATCACGTTAGGGATATTCCTATGGTAACGTTTAGCACGCCCTAGAAGGCAAACTCTGCCGTCTTTAGCCCAGTTACCAATCTTTTCACAATGGATGTGTGGTGCAGTAAATTATTTTTGCTTAGAATTAAAACAAAGAATGCGGCATCAAAAGAAACAAACACGGGTTCCTCCCTATAATGGACTATACGGGGATGCTCCTCCCGAAAGGGGTACCTTTTTTAAGGCTGCGCTACTTGCTTGGGCCATAAGGCAATGGAAAAAAACTCGGTCCATAACGTATGCTACGAACCTCGAACTTTGTTAATAAGAGCTATTTATTTACCCACGTGTCACTTAACAGCTTACAAAAACTCCTTTAAAAGTAAACGTTGAAATATCAAGCTGATCATGCATTATTACTTTACCCTTTGGGTGGATATTATCGATTTCATTATATTATTCCGGCTGTTGCCATGGTTAAACTGGTTTATTTTCTGTCATTTGTTGCTAAATTCGCATGCACAGTTAGTTGAGCATCTGCAGACTGCTGCGTGTCACAAATTATTGATTCGTATCTTTAGACATGCTCGGATATCTGACGTTCAATATTTGCTGTGTCTTGAAGGAAATCCAATCTAAAACAAAGATATAAATAAGTGGAATAACAATAATGTGATTTAATGACCTTAAAACGTAAATGAAATACTGATTGCTCACCAAGACTAACCAAGATGCATCGAGGTGTTGCTTTGAAGTGAATAAAGAAATAGTACACAGGAATCCCAAGCAAGATAAACACAAGAGGAATCGACGACTCTAGTGGTGCCTTGACAAAGGGTGTGATGGTCAGGTACAGTGAAATGATGAGAAACAACACGGGAATGAAGATTGGAAGCTGTGAAGAGAGATTGATAATGGCTTTTAGTTTGCCATAACTGAATAAGAGCGAAATCTCAACGATATCCCTTAATATTTATGTCGACTGTGCTTGGAAATGCCACCAAAGACTGTCATATACCAGCCAATGTTCCTGGATATTGTTTATGCCTTTCACATAAAATGTACCTAAGATTTTCTACGTTTTTTAACACTTTCGCACTTAAAATGAGAACATTGAAGTCCTTAGCATTTGAAACCAAAACGTGCCTCCCAAACCTTTGTTACATCAAAAAGAAATTCATTTTAGTATTGCTGAAATTGTCGTTAGAACCAAGTCATTTATGACAGTGGTACCCAACCTTAAAAGGTCTTGGTAAACCAGGTCTTTTGTATCTCGTCCACAGCAAACCAACCACCGTCATCGTGTTTGTCAGCCATGAAGCAGTGCTGAAGACCTTCATTAAACTCTGAACAGTACTCTTCTTTGGTATCAAGAACAAACATGACATGATATTCTGTAATATGAATAAAAAGAAAATCAAAATTCAAGACACAAGAATCATATAGGAATTATTGTTGGAATTCTTATGTACATCACTGTAGCTTGCCATTAATCTGTATAATATTCCAGTTGTGGTAGTAGTTTACTCGAAAGTTTATACTATACTTAAGCCATCACTACACACTTAATTAATTTATTGTTTGTAGATATTTTTCTTATATTTATGATATTAAAAAACCACTAGTACCTTTGTAAATACAAACTAATTTATCTGTATTGTTATTTTCCCTAATATTTATATGTGTGTAATAAAGAACTTGAACTTGAATGTGTTTATCTGCTCTGCTCCAGAAGGTATATTTTTAAATAGACAAGCAACTCAAACAAAAGAGCATCCCCAAGCAATTTTAAATGGTTAGACATAACGCACAACCTAAAGAGGACAAGCATGATATGCTGCATGATATGTTAATTATTCGTACCGATAACAGCAAGGCAGGAATTGGTGTTCTCTCGGTGGTGTGAATCATGGCCAGGACTGATGGAAGATGACCCTCGCGAGCTGCAGACAACATCACCCTGGGTAAAAGGAAAATGCAATAAAAAATGAGGATCCTTAAAATGTGAAGAAAATTCATTGTGTTCTTCAATAATACGTCTCACTTTTCTCACTTCCTCACAACATTCATTGGGTTACATTACTTAACTTGCTTTAGAGAACGCAATTCCGTTTGAAGAACCAAATATAGAACAGGCTACGAACGCAGGTACAATCAATGTTACTTGCAAGCCGTACACGCGCTGAACAACATGCTAAAAATAGAATCAATGAATATATAAGATATCAAAAAAAGTGATTGAAAATATAATTGTAAAGGTATGTCATAAATCACGCTAAGAAATATTCTACTAGAAGTAATTTCTCGTCAAGGGAGTTCTTCCTCTCGTTTACTGATTCCTTCAAGGGTCACTAAGCTTGAAGTAATGATAACACCGAAGTATCGAACTCACCATTGCAGTTGCTGTGGATTCCTTCAACTCTCGTGGAGTCAAAACAGCCAAGTACCCAACAATAACCAGTAGATAACAACAAGTTACTAAAACAATGCTACCCAAAATTGCCCGTGGCATGTTTCTATGAGAAAGAAACGAAAACAAATTGATTGAAGGTTGAATTAAATTAAATGTCTATCCCGCTACTGATCTCCCTCACGAATTTAAAAGGCAAAATACTCCGAAATTGGTCATCTCCCTTAGGTTCTAGAGTTTGTTGATGTTGTTGTTCGTGTTGTTGTTGTGTAGTTCTTTGTTTACTTGGTTTTATCTCCTTCCCAAAAACAACTGATGAAACAACAAAATACATGGTGAAATGAAATTGAAATTAGCTGATTCAAAAGCAACCAATAAAATAATTCATGAATCAAATTCATGAACCGACGTCGCATTTCACTTATTTATCTGTAAAGGTACCAAGCCACATTAAAAAACAGTGTGGTCCTTTTCTTGAATTTATACTGACTGAAGTTATAAATTACCTCCTAGGATTCTTAACTTCTTCGATGACATCGTTAAGAGAACCCCTGTCAATGACAAATAAAAATACTTATATAGACAGAAGTGTATAGGGAAGTTGTAGTGCTAAAAATATCTACTTCAGCTTGAAGACAACTTTTACCAGCCCTTTGGTAGGATGATCATTTTCCTTGCAAGGGCGGATCTAGAAATGTGTTGAGAGGGGGGTCCAAACGTTGAGAGGGGGGTCCAAAAGTATACTTCATACAAAGTTTACTTCAAACCTGTGGCAAAACTAGAATTTAGGATAAAACAAAAAAGGGAACCTTATAAAGTGGAACTTTCAAAAAGACTATTTTTAATCATCAAAAAAATATTTGTATTAGGTCTCTTTTTTTCTATCAATGAAAACGGTTGTCCTAGGCCAACGTCTACCTACACCCCCCCCCCCCCCCCCCCCCAATGTCCCTTTTTGCCATCTTGGAAATACCAGATTTCCCAATTGTCGAATTCTTTGCCTTATGCAATGTCCATGTGTTTAAAATAAAGAGAAGTGATATCTTGTAGCGCAAAATCAAAACATGTATAAGACGGGATAACTGTCAGTTTGGAAAGGGTCCAATTATGGTTGCCTATTTAGAGCTAACTTTACGGTCGCTTCTTCCCTTTCCTCCGACTTTACCTCCCCTGTCGAGTAAGTTAGTTCGTGGAGAGATACAGCCAAATACATGCAGTCAGGAAAATATGATACATACCATCCTTCGTAAGCCCAGAGTCCACTCTGGAAAGCCAATCCAACCATTCCTATCTGAGTTGTGGTATCTTTGAACGAATTCTTGAAGCTTGATGTCTGCCCTGGAGAAGATGAAAGATAGAATTCGTTAACGGGATTCCCAACACATATAATGTACAAATGTGTATATTTACTAACCTTGAGCAAGACTGAAAAACCCAGTGCCAATCAGTGCCATTAGAGCAAGGAATTTACCAGCTGTAAAGATAATCTGAACACGAGCTGCCCAGTTGGCACTCAAATAGTTGAGTAGACAAATGGTACCTGGTTTCAAAAAAATACAGACTCAGCTTGGACGCAATGTTTACCCTTTCAAACTACTTGTCGTTCCCTTGGATCTTGTTGTTGTTAAGTTGCTGCTGCTCCTGTTGTAAGGCCCGGCGCCAGGGGTGGTTCAAACGTCTGAAAGACCCCTCCCCCTTCTCCCTTTCAAATGTTGTAATAAAAATTCCAAGTCAACACGTATGAATTGAGAATTGAGATGAATGGCTTTTTGGTTTTTCTTCCCTCCTTTCAAACCAACCCTAACTAATTCAAAGTGGTTAGAGCTGTGCTTCGCACTCACACATGGACCATATAGCGGCTGCCAGTGGCAATTTCACGATGCTTTCAGTTCGACCTTGTTGAGTTGTACTTGCGGTGGTACGTTAAACTCAGTTTTCAGTTTTCGTCGTCATAACAATTGGAATTCTAATATTTTCTTCCATTTGCCTTTATATTCTGAATATACGCTGTGTTGTAGACTAAAGAATTTATCTGCATTGCCCGATCTACAAAAAAGTAGAATGACTCAATAATATAAAGACAGCCCTTACGTGAGTAAACACTACACCTATAACCAGGCGCATTCCAAGCAACTTACATAACGAGCAGGCTGCTATGATCTTCAAGAGAGGTGCCAGGTCCTCTCGGTCTGTGCAGTTGGGAAAGAAAGGTCCGATGAAATATGACGCAAATGTGAGTTGACCAATTGCATCGGTGCAGGGAGTGGTGATAAGGATTCTAAGCCATATCAAGGCAAAGGCAGGAACTGATCCAAGAGTTTGTTTAATGAGGATATATTCGCCTAGACATCAGATTAGAGAGGGGAAAATATCAAGAGAGCTTATTAAATAAGAGAGGGAAACTTCTTAATACCACGCACGCCATGTGAATTCCCGGTTGGGCTATTTTTAACCTCCAAAGTCGTGTGGTTTTTTTGGTTTAATTTTTTGATGGCGTGAATGTGTGCGCGCGCGATCAAAAACAAAATAATTTTCGTGGATTTTCTCTCTTTTTTCGTCAAAATCTATTAGATAAAAGAAAAAGATCAGGATTGGCTATGTTCTGTTCTCTGATAAAACACGACTGAGGCTGTTGAACACTCAAAAAGACGCGGAATTTATGTTTTTCCACAAAAATCTTTACATGCTTTCGCTACTTACAGGTTTGGATGAAGCACACAATTTTTAACGCACAGGAGTAGGTTATATACCGAAAATTGTTTGTACGCAGATGCTAAAAATCCATTAGCGAGCTCCAGTTTAGAACACTATTAGAGTACACTATTTTTTTGCCGATGAACCGTCTCATTAAGGTGTATTGGATATTTATATTGGAGAACTTACCACCACACTTGGGAAAGGTTAAACCCAACTCCACCCAGCATAGTCCTCCGATAAAGGAGACCACAGCACACAATAACCAGATGACAAGAGCCAAACCAACCGACCCACTGTAGACAAGAACCCAACGCGCTGACACGAAGATCCCTGAACCAATCATTCCTCCTACTACCATGGAAGACGCACCCGGAATACCAAGCATACGTTTAAGGGAAATGGAATCTGTTGCTTGGTCATCGCGTTGTTGGGTTACTGGATTAGAAGTTAAAACGGTTTTCGCCATCGTGTTACGTGCGATTGTGGTTTGGTAATTTCAATGCCCCCTATATTAAAATGAAAATATTAAAAATACAGCACCATGTCGTATGATTTGTTTTCTTCTAGTGCACCGATCTGATTGGATGGTGTGAATGAATTAAACCAGGGAGGTTGATTAAACCATATTCTTGAGATTGTGTTTTTGACCCTGTCTCATTAATAATTTGCAAATGCAGACTATTAGAGGGAATATTTTGGAATTTTTGTTCTTAAGTTGGATGTTTATATAGTACGTATTTAGGATACCACGCCGTTCTCGTGCTCGCGCTCGATGTCGGTGATTAAAATCGATCTTGACTCTCTCCATCGCACGAAAAGAGTTTCTTAGATCGATCTCTTCCTTGATTAGAAGGGTTTCCTTCAGTTTCTTTGGTTTTCCTCCCTCCGCAAAACAATTCACGATAGACACCTTGATGGTTTTCGCATTGTAATGCAGATTAGTCGCGTGTTTGATGAGTGCGCAAACACCTTCAAATCAGCAGATTTCATGTCCTTTATTAAAATAAGTTAAATGTTTTTCCAATAATTATGCGTTAACATATTTTTTCGAAATACTCCAATTTGGTCTGCTGTGGCACTAGTGTAGAACATAAACGGCTTTTAAAATGTCCTTTCTCGATTTTTCAATTCAAGGACAAATGTAACAGTTTCAAAGCTACAAACAATACTGTTCATATTTGGCATAAAAATATATAGGAAAAGCCGAACTTTTAAAAATAGTCTATTCAATCTTCAAATGTTTGTCCTCTGGAGACCGCATGTCTAATTTGCATTACAATATGAAAACTATTATGGCGTCTATCGTGAATATATATAGATTATCAGAGCCTGATATAGATCTATTCACGAGTTTACCGTATGATATCGCGAGGGAGCGAGTCCGTGAGCGGTCGATACATAACACGCAAGAAATATTTTATTGTTATAAATATCACTTTTTAATAATGGTTATAAACATCTGTTTAAAGTTTTTATTATGTATTTCACGAATATCGACCATGAATGTCTAATAAAACCTATTTAATTAGTAGTATTCTCTAATTTAGAAATTTCTATTTTCTACATAGAGAACACTAATAAGAGCTTTTGTTTTCTTTTATTTGCAGGTCTTATTAGTATTCTCTATATATAGCTTAACTTATTAAATACTAATTGATGAACCCAATTGATGAATCAAGGATATTTAGGTCCTTGCGTTTTCAATCATCTCTGAAATATCGTGAATATATATTATACCACCCTTAACCCTGCTTGGCAAAGGTTTCCTCATTGTCCGTTTGATTTTCATTGATTCATGGACTCCTCACGTAATGTCGTCAACACGTACAGGATATTCCTATGGTAACGTTTAGCACGCCCTAGAAGGCAAACTCTGCAGTCCTTAGCCCAGTGAACTATCTTTTCACAACGCTGTGTGGTGCAGTAAATTCTTTTTGGCTTAGACTGAATTAAAACCAAGAGTGCGGCATCAAAAGAAACAAACAGAGGTTCCTCCCTATAATGGACTATACGGGGATGCTTTTCCCGAAAGGGGTGCCTTTTTTCAGGCCGCACTACTTGCTTGGGCCATAAGGCAATGGAAAAAATTCGGTCCATAACTGATGGTATGAACCTCGAACTCTGTTAATAAGAGCTATATATTTACCCACGTGTCACTCAACAGCTTATAAAAACTCCTTTAAAAGTAAACGTTGAAATATCAAGCTGATCATGCATTATTACTTTACCCTAGGGGTGGATATTATCGATTTCATTATATCATTCCGGCTTTTACCATGTTTAAACTGGTTTATTTTCTATCATTTGTTGCCAAATTCTCATGCACAGTTGGTTGAGCATCTACAGACTGCTGCTTGTCACATACTATTGATTCATATCTTTAGACATGCTCGGATATCTGACGTTCAATATTTGCTGTGTCTTGAAGGAAATCCAATCTAAAACAAAGATATCAATAGGTGGAATAACAATAATGTGATTTAATGACCTGAAAACGTAAATGAAATATTGATTGCTCACCAAGACTAACCAAGATGCATCGAGGCGTTGCTTTGAAGTGAATAAAGAAATAGTACACAGGAATCCCAAGCATAATAAACACAAGAGGAATCGACGACTCCAGTGGTGCCTTGACGAAGGGTGTGATTGTCAGGTACAGAGAAATGATGAGAAACAACACGGGAATGAAGATTGGAAGCTGTGGCGAGAGATTGATAAGGAATTGTTAGTGTGACATAACTGGTGAGGAATCTATGGAATCCTCCTTTTGCAAGTTACGTATTCTTCGCTATCTTGAAGGTATTTGCGGAAGATTTCCCAATAGACTCGTTCTTTAATAGCACCAAAATGGATGCCGTAATTTTAGAAATTGGACTCTCTTGACTATGGTAGCAAATCACCAATACATTTAATAATGCTTTTTCACAAACGTTGCGCGGTAGATTGCTTAGTTTATCGTCTCTTGCATGCTAGTGGAGTTACAATACTATAATTTATATGGGTGACACAGTATAGTAAATCATTTCTTCACCAACTTTTTGGCCATTTCGAATAAATTGCTTATTTTAATCTCTCTCCTCAATAAGACTTTGGCCATCATTGCAAGGGTCGGGCGAACGAGACTACGAGACGCGTACGGTGGCATCTGCATACACTTGGTGCTTCTCTTATTCCCTTGCCCCGGAATCGCCCTGGACATCCCATGCTCATGCTCCCAATGTTTGCTCTATCTGGAAATCCAACAATCTTACCTTAAAGGGTCTCTGTAATGCAGGTTTTTTGTATCTCGACCACAGCAAACCAATTACTGTTACTGTGTTAGTCATCCATGCAGCAGTGCTGAAGACTTTGATCAAACTCTGAACAGTACTCTTCTTTGGTATCAAGAATAAACATGACATGATATTCTGAAATATAAATTAAGGAAAAGCAATCGCGATTTCATCATGAATGTATCATACAAGAAAAGTAATGTGTGTGGAAGTCAAACAAATGATATTTCCAAAAAGTTTACAATGGGAAATCATTGCGCCAAAACTAAAGAGGTGAAGGACTAACAAATAGTTGTTGTCGCTTCTCCCTTAACAAGGAAAGAAGAATCTTCTTGTCTGCTAAGTTTGTTATTCTAACCGTTAACATTAAAGCAGGGATAGGTGTTCTCCTGGTTGTGTGAATCATGGCCAGGACTGATGGAAGATGACCCTCGCGAGCTGCAGACAACATCACCCTGTGGATGAAGAGAATAGGAATAAAATGAATGCTTTAATTCTAGTCACACTCCACAGTTCTACACAATAGTAAGTTCAAATTTTAAACCTTTTTACTTAACTTGCTTTAGAGAATGCAATTCCATTTGAAGACCCAAAAACAGAACAAGCTACGAATGCAGGTACGATCCATGCCACTTGGAAACCGTACATGCGTTGAACTACAGACTGAAAATAGAGTCAATGCATGACAAAGAAATTAAACCGATTAAAGTATTACTGGACAAATAAATATAAGAAATGCTAGAAACATTTTCTTTTAAAAAATGCGAAAAATGTGATGTTCATAGTGCATATGTATCATTGTGAAGGGACAAAGCACATGGAACTTCCAAGGCACTGAAATGGCGACAGATTGCGCGAAATATAGTGCTCAACAATTCAAAATAATCGTATAAGTAACTTGGGAAGACGAGATGATTTCGATCGAACAGAAGTGTCACAAAGAAAATGATCAAAAATCAATGGTTTTAATTGTATTGATTTCATATGGGATAGAGTAACTTTGCTTAACGCGGGAGTAAAAGTATAGTTTGCATTGCACGATCAGGGTTTTTTGGTCTTTACAAGTCATCCTACTTCTGCCACCCCTTCAAGAGGCAATAAACCGTTAGTCATGGTAACAGTTACTTAACTCACTGTTGCAGTTGCTGGTGATTCCTTCAGCTCTTGTGGAGTCAAAACAGCCAAATATCCAACATTAACCAGTAAATAACAACAGGTTACCAAGACAACGCTACCCAGAACCGACCATGGCATGTTTCTGTGACAACGATATGTAAAACATCAACCATTGACAGATTTGTAATTGTGAATATTTTATCCCCCATCTTATCCACCCCAATTTTCGTACACTCCTATAAAAATGATACAATTGTGCCCAAAAAATTCCTTCTGAGTCCATCAATTTTCTTTAGTTAGTCTTCCTTTGAAAATGAAAGTGGCTACTGATGTCTCATTGCGCAGGCGCGTCTAGGAATTACTGGCATTATTTGTCAACTTTAAAAGTGTTTTTTTCTTAATATCCTGAGAAACTTGCCATAGATTACCTCGTAGGCTTCTTAATTTCTTCAGTGACGTCATTAAGAGAATCCCTATCAATCAAACAAAGATATCTCAATCAGTTTCAAGACAACTTTACCAGGTCATTGGTCTACCCCAAATACATACTGGCAGAAAACTATGATACATACCATCCTTCGTAAGCCCAGAGTCCACTCTGAAAAGCCAGTCCAACCATTCCTATCTGAGTTGTGGTGTCTTTGAACGTGTTCTCGAAGCTTGATGTCTGCCCTGGAGAAAAAAGCTGGAATTCGTTAACTGGTTTGCGAAAAATATACGAGGGGCCCACCACTAAAAAGTCAGACGCTCATAATAAGGCTTTCATACGACGCGCAATGCCAGATGGAATTGGATTTTTGCAGAGGAAGGGAAACTGGAACCAACCCGGTAAAAAAACCGAAGCACAGGAAGGAACAGGCAAACAACTATACTAACCTTCAGTGAGACTATAAAACCCTGTACCAATCAGCAACACCAGTGCAAACATTTTTCCAATAGTAAAGATAATTTGAACACGAGCTGCCCAGTTAGCGCTCAGACAGTTGAGAAGACATAGCGTACCTGGTTACAAGAAATACGGACTCATTCAGCTTGGGCTAATGTTTACTCGTTCAGACTATGTTTCATTCTCTTGGGTAATGTTTTTTTGTTGTTGTTGTTGTTTTTGTGTTTTTCACTAGTAACGTTAATGTTTGAGAAGACGCATACACTGAATCGAAATATGGCGGCCAATTTGAATAACCATTGTTCTGGACTGACTAGCCTCGTGTTCACGTGAAAACATAAAAGCGTTTTTACATGTACGAGAGGCTTGTCAGTCCAGAACAATAGTTATCCAAATACGGTTATTCAAATTGGTCGCCATATTTCGATTCGGTGTAATACTGTGTGGTTGTGAAGAATCTTAAATCCCATGAGAATGACACCTGGTTTGAAAAGGAAACGTTCATGACTGAACACCGACGGCACCCTTAACATTGAGTATCCCTAGTAACTTACATAAAGACCAGGCTGCTATGATCTTCAGGAGAGGTACCAGATCCTCTCGGTCTGTGCAGCCGGGGAAGAACGGCCCGAGAAAATATGACGCAAATGTGAGTAGACCAATTGCATCGCCACAGGGAGTGGTGATAAGGATTCTAAGCCATACCAAAGCAAAGGCGGGAACTGATCCAAGAGTGTGTTTAATGAGAATATATTCACCTAGAGAAGAGAATAATATAATGGAAATAGAACTGATCCCTAGTAACCATTCAATGTGAAAAATATCAAAATCTTGGGATTGTCTGAGGCTGTTGTATAGAATCATAATAAGCAGGCTTTATGCACATGACAGACAGCTTCATAAGAATAATCAGAAACTGAATATAACATTTTTTATTGCTCAGTATTTCTAAGAGCCACGTCAACGCACATGCGCACTCATCATTCTTTTTATCCTTTTTGAAATATTTTTGGAGGAGAATATTCGTATTGCCAATTCAAGGCATTGAATACTGAAGCTTCGATGTAGTGTAATGGCCATTCTAAGAGCCACGTCAAACGCACATGCGCATTCAGGATTCCTCTTATCCTTTTTAAAATAAATGATTTTTTTTTTTGATTATTCGGAGTATTCGAAATATTAGTAAGGTAGTGGTTAACACATCGGACTACAATTATCTACTTTCACATTGGCCATTATAATACATTGCGGTTTGGGGACTAACCAGGGTAAAAACCGCACATATTATTTTGAAGACCGATCAGAAACAGTTGTTAATGAATCTCGTGATATATAAAGATGTAAAAGAATGAACCAAAATCTAAAAGAAATAATTTCGAAGAAGTTTATAAATTAAATTTTGAGCACTGCTTTATGAGTCAATAAATGTTCTGTAACACTAAACTCCTTGATGTTCCCAATGTGGAAAAATTGCATAACTCAGAATGAACTGATAAATCAGTATTTCACAGATAATAACATAGAACTTTTCTCGTTCGATTTGGAACTAATTTGCATTCGCTTGTTTGTTGATAGAGCCCAAATCACATTCGCCCTACGGCTCATGCAATTACGGGCTCTTTCAAAAACAAACGAGCGCAAATTGGTACTAAATTGCATTCGAAACTATATTATTACCTTATACAGCTATATGGTACATTCGATTGAAGAACGTTAAATCTTGTTAGATTGCCCCCCTCGGCATCTCATAAAGTCTTTGTTTGCGTAAACAATAGAATTCAAGATGGCTGCCGTATCGTTATCGTAAACTTACCACCACACTTGGGAAAAGTCAAACCCAACTCCACCCAGCATAGTCCACCGAGGAAGGCCACCACAGCACACAATAACCAGATAACAAGAGCCAGACCAACTGACCCACTGTAGACCAGAACCCAACGCGCTGACACGAAGATCCCCGAACCAATCATGCCTCCTGCGACTAAGGACGAAGCACCAGGAATACCCAGCACGCGTTTGAGAGAGATTTGTTGTGCGGGATGTGCTTCTTTGCAATCGTTTGGTGGTTCTGGTATCGGAGCTACTACATTCTCATCCATGGTCTTGTATCTTTGTATCGTCACTCTCTTCTTTGATGTCTTTATTAGGTAAGTCGGTTCTCGACCTTGACTAGAATGAATGGTTGAATGGTTGGTCAAGTAGGGCTTTTTTCATGAAGACCGTAATACTTGAAGGCGATTGGTCGCTAGAATTTGAATTAGCCAATCAGAAAACATTATTTTCCATGTTCCTAACGGAATCAGTAAAATGATTTGAAATCATTCCGTATTGAGTCGGCAAGCATTTGCTTGAAAAGTTCTAAGACAAGAAACGAAAACTTCACAATTTGTTAGGGCTACTAAAGTTACACAGAGTAATTTCCATCTAGGCCCTTCTAGGTGGAATTAGAATTTAAAAGAGTTGCTTTTGAAGTACATATCACCCCTGATGCAATACTCTCAGTACTGATTCTACATAAAGTACAGCTTTTTGCAAAAATTATGGCCGTTTCAAGTAATGTTTACAACATGAGTGGCCGTGTTGTATGGGCTTTTACAATCTCGAGCCGCAGGCGAGAGATTGTAAAGCCCATACAACACGGACGCGAATGTTGTAAATGACTTGTGAAATTCAATAATAATAATTAATGAAGATAATGATTTCTGAGGAATAGATTTCAAAAGCAGTGTTATTTAAGAAAATATATTTTATATATTGTGCTTAGGTTAGCAAAGCAAGATGCAGGGTTTTTTTTATCTAGTTGGTGCATGGGACTAGCTTTTGAAAAGGCTGTGGGAAACCATCTTCCTTAAGCCGGACCCACAGGTTTATTAGTATTCTGTATCTGATACAGAATACTAATAGATCTATACAATCACAGTAGTTGTATCTTGATACACTCACTAGTGGTTGTATATTTTGATACAGATCACTAGTGATTGTATCAATTTACATGACAATTGTTACTTGTGTTGTATGCAGCTTTACAGGCCATCCACGTGACTGGATTGCAAACATTTCATAGGTCAGAAAGCTCATGAATTATTAATGAATTTTACAAGTATATATACAAGTATATCAAAAGTATATTAAAAATTATGGGATATCATTCCTGATATTTTTTTTCAGAAAGCCCTAGTGATAGGCAACTTGAAAAAAATATCAGGGATGATATCCCATAATTTCTGATATACTTTTGATATACTTGTATATATACTTGAAGCGGCCATAATTTTTGCAAAAGGCTGTAAATAGTTGAATATTAGAATATTTCTTAATTTGAGTGATGCGTCTTTAAGTTATGAAGGTGTACACTTCAAATATGTCCATGACTGTGACAACGATCTTGCAATTAGTTGCATATAAAGATTATAAAAACATTCATTTACAAATAAAGAATAATAATAAAAAAATAAATAAATAAAAAAAAGATGAGAAAACATGTATGTGCGTACGGGTGTGCCTAAAACGCGGATACAGACCAGACGGACCAGACGGACCAGACGGACCAGACGGACCAGACGGACCAGACGGACCAGACGGACCAGACGGACCAGACGGACCAGACGGACCAGACGGACCAGACGGACCAGACGGACCAGACGGACCAGACGGACCAGACGGACCAGACGGACCAGACGGACCAGACGGACCAGACGGTTACAGCGTTACCACTTATTTACCAGAACCCAGAAGGAAAAACTGAAAGAAAAACCATTATTTTAAGCCTTCAAACTCATTAGAAAACTTTTCAATTCGAAGAAATATATTTATAGAACATATGAATACATGTATAGAACAAAGGATTTTATCCAGCAAATCTTAAGTTATAAGTATTTTAGGTGGAATTTAGTGAACTACAGTGAATGAAAATTGTCGAAAAATATTATAAGTTTAAGCTTACATTCACTTGAACTTCACATGTAACAAGAGACATATTCATTAATGCAAGATAATAATTTTCTTTGCTAGTAAATTGGTTTTTGAAAAGGTTTTTCAAATTTATTCTTAACTTTATTATCGAGCGAAATATCTTACAAAAACATAAGCTTAAGTTTTAAGCTTATCCATAAAAAAAAACAAGCTCATCATTTTTGCGATTGTGTAATAGTAATAGCTGGAAAAGCCCGATAAATAGCAAATATTTGGTGTGATATGTATTCCTTTTTCATATTTCATTCAACATTAAAATAAATTAGCCATAAAAATGTCAAAATATCCATATGATTATGAAATATGGAATTATCAGAATTCCTCGCGTGAGGCTCGCTGGCCGTCAAATATATTTGTTCAAAGAACTGTTTTTACTAAGTCTTAGCGTTTTTTCTTGAAATGGGATCAAAAACAAAAATTGTTTTTGTTCACTTTAAGACAGACATGACTTCGATTAAACGTATTTTTCGCATTGCAAAAATAGGAAAAAAATACTTCTTGATCCATCTTTGACTACATTATTACGATTTTTTCTGTGCATTTGTGAGTAATCAAAGCGCGCGGGAACCCTGTGCATAGTGGTACACGGACGGACGTATGTATGTATGTATGTATGGACAATAGAATGACGTAATCAAGCCATGGAAAATCAACTCGATGGGTTACCATTTTTTCTAAGTATGGTGCTCTGATTGCGCATGGAGCTCCGCTATTAATTCAAAACGTATTAATTCAATTTTTCAACATATAATTTTAGAATTTCAAAATTTCAACATTTTTATGTTCATATTGTTTTCATCTAATTGATATTCTTCTGAAAATGTAAGGGAGTCTGGTATATTTCAACTCTTTGTGTTGACCACGCAATAGGTCGGCGTAGTCTTCTGCCTGGTCTTCTGGTTAATTAATTTAACGCAGGGTCAACAAAAGAAAGAGTCATGACGCAATACGGTTGGTGAACGATGAGTGACATATACCAGTTTTGTATTTGCAACATTTCTGTGGTGTATTCGAAACTGTGAAGGCAGTAAAACCGTTACGATGGTCTCTTTGTGTAACGCGCTTGATTTGTTACTTTCGACTTTCTACATCTTGTTTATCTTTACTTGAATACTCGATCTGATCAAAAATTTACGTTACTAGTGATTCAACAACAGTTCAATAGCAATTCCATAGCGATTTCTAACGGTATTTACGATTCTAGCGGTTCTAGCGGTTCTAGCGGTTCTAGCGGTTCTAGCGGTTCACAAACTGTAAACAAATGAATAATGGACTAAATATTAGCTTCTAGATCTGATGCAAGGCTTAAAGAAGGAAAAAACTTACTAGTTGTCGGCCCTTGTCCTGTTAACACATTGTTCTATTTGCCGATTATGCCTGACTATATTGCGCTCTCGCACCAGTCCCTACGGGATCTGGCGCAGGCTTCTTTTGGCCGCGACAGAAGCATTTAGATGCTTATAAAATAAAATTCATGTTAACTGATTTATCTTTTCTTACTCTACACTAACCTGCATCGTGGCGCATTTGGGGAGGGGGGGGGGGGGGGGCGGCGGGCGGGGGAGAGCCCGGGAAATTATGATTGGCTGAGAGGTGTTTAACGTGACGTTTGACATATGACAACTGGACACAACTCAATGAGACCTATATTTTCAAGATATTCTCATGCTTAGATCATGCTTTAAATTTGTTTCGAGAAAATAAGGGTTTCAACTTCGCTCAAAAATATGAGCAACTTAGTTCTATACGTCAGCTCTTCCTCCGCCAAGACTTGCTTGCTGTTCTGCCGACTGGATTTGGCAAGAGCTTAATTTTTCAAGCGCTGGTCCTTATGGCTCAAGAACGAAACAAGAAGCTAGGCAACTAGGGATTGGCGATTGTCTTGGTCATTTTCCAGTTCTCCGTATACCGTACAGAATACCCCGCAAATCATATGCACACATTAATAGCTATGATTTCTATTGTTGTATGCCTCGTTCTTCAAAGAGTTCCGACTACACGATTGGCGGGGTATTCTGTAGTTTCTCCACCCCCCCCCCCCCCCCTCCCTCAATAGTATAATAAAGGATCAGTAATTGGAAGCAACTTCCATGAGAATAAAAGTTGTCGGATTTAGGCGATGTAATATCTGTAAATCCCATGTTACTCAAATTACACCACATACATTCCCTACATTCCTTCACTTCCTCTATACGATCTATTCATCTTCGAATATGCCAGCAAACACTACATTGCAAGCCGTAACATTGCCAGAAATATTGGACATACATGCGCAATGATGCGTTTCAGCTTACAAAATAGCCGCCGAGTCTTATAGGAAATGTATGGGGAATATAGAGCTTCCTCTATTTACGGCGAATAGGGTTTTATTTCCTCTGAGCTCCACATCGCGACAAACAACCCACCCTACAAGCTACTAAATAAGCGTAAAATGATCATTGAATCATGCGACATATTGGTTCCCGGACTACTTGCCTTTGAAAGGATTTGAAAGCTCTAGATTCCATACATCGTCTATAAATCTGGCCACACTTGACCCCAAAATCGTCTTATTTGAAGTCGAAAAAATTTATAAGTAAAAGAGCTCCACCTCGATATCACCAAACGAGTGTTTAATAAATCCAAAACCGCTCAAAATAGACAGCATGCCTTCAGAATGGAGGTTCCCAAGAAGCTTGAAGTTAGGTTAAATTTTAAGCGATTCGACGCGTTGTTAGCTCGTAGTTTTCAATTAAAAATGACAAGAAACCACAGAGAACTGCTCCAAACAGCTTCAAAACCCCCTAAATATCGCTATTTTGTTTTTACAAGCTCCTATTGACTGCTGAGATACAATAAGGAAGCTTAAATTAACGATTTACGTTTGAAACTTGTTTTTTGTCCTTCATGGGCTTCCTGTGGTGAGGCTTATCAACGGAAAAATAATAGTTGTTCTTTTGATTGTCAAGTAACTATTTTTTGGCAAGAATTGTTTTACTAACATCATAGTTGAATATAAATATGTTTTTGGAAACCATGTAGTTATATTTTTCCTCTAGAAAACCACTTCATTTTCATTCATGCGTAACACCGCTGACAATGTCCAATATTTCTGGCAATGACAAGCTTTACAAATCACTCAAGCCGACTTAAGTACGTACTTTAACCTCTCTCACTTTAATTCCGGATCCTACACCCTTTCTTATGTCAGTTTAACTTACCAATCACGCTACCGACCGATATATATTTTCAACATACAACCCAACCCCTAACCCCTCCTCCCAATATGGGCCTCTACGCAGGCTAACTCTGTACCCTACCTCCATCCAAGCTCACACAAACCTGAGCTATATAGATAAAGTCTGCAGTCCTTTACAGTGAGGACACTTGAGCCGTGAACACTTTTAGGTTTTTTCATACTTTTTTTCTCCTTTATCCCTTGTGTGAATCGATTGGAAATATGATTTATTTTGAACAATAAGATTATTTGAGTTCAGTGCTTCATTTTCAGAAGGTTTGAAGCAGTAGAAAGTTCATAAAATATAAAAATATCAAGTGTTCATGGTTCGAGTGTCGTCCTCACTGTAAGTCCTTACTCTGGTTACGTTAGACCCGAGTGTTACTTCCGTTTAAGCTCTGAGTTATTTTATTCGGAGTCTTTTCTAGAGGTTGGGAAACCATTCTTCCCAACAGCAAAGTGAGAAACAAAATATTTAATAGAATGTAAGAAGATTCATTTAGAATTTAAAAGTTTTTTCACTGAGGGAGAAAACCGGAGTTTCAGAAGCATAGGAAAAAAATAGCTATACTCTACCGGATATTGAATTTTCAACCACCACTTATGATATTGAACATTTTGTACAAAAAGGAAACACAAAACCCCGGCACAAAACACAAACCAAAATAGATGAGAAACTTTAATTATAGCACTATAAGCATTATATCTTTGTACGTTTATGTTCATCTTTCATAAACTCGATCGTTTTTATTGAATAATTCAATTCACTATTTAGTTAACAAATAAATGCAAAAACTTGATTCAGAATCAGAGTGCACTTCATATATCTGTGAAACAATTACTACATAGCGCTAAACTAAATATTAGTTTGCCATTTTTTCCCCACGATATATCGTTGGTTTTTTTTTTTTTTTGATAGATAGAGTACGTAATTCCAATAAATTAAACTTGGGTACTACTATACTGTCAATAGACGTCACTTCCGGTAGTACATGCGTTTTGAATGGCTTGTAGAATGTTGAAGGTTGTCTGTATATCTTGTTTTCTGGTTTCATGTTGTAGAAATAGTCAGACAGAATACTTTGAGGAGTTATTTTGATGTGATTTGTTTTAAGAATCGCTAGTTGCCCCCCAGTCAACCATTGGTTGCCCCCCAGTCAAATCCAGAAAAGTCACGTGATTGATAGTAAGCAATTAAAATACAAAACACAAACTGTTAGATGCCAGAGTGAAATCACTAAACCCGTGAAACAAAAACTGATTGATAAAATGTAGCATTCAAATAGACACAAAAGAGCAATGGGATTAGGATCTACTAGGGTGGTCCGTATGGTCCGTATGGTCCGTATGGTCCGTATGGTCCGTATGGTCCGTATGGTCCGTATGGTCCGTATGGTCCGTATGGTCCGTATGGTCCGTATGGTCCGTATGGTCCGTATGGTCCGTATGGTCCGTATGGTCCGTATGGTCCGTATGGTCCGTATGGTCCGTATGGTCCGTATGGTCCGTATGGTCCGTATGGTCCGTATGGTCCGTATGGTCCGTATGGTCCGTATGGTCCGTATGGTCCGTATGGTCCGTATGGTCCGTATGGTCCGTATGGTCCGTATGGTCCGTATGGTCCGTATGGTCCGTTTCCGCGTTCTAGGCACACCTATCTACATACTATCACAACCCTAACACTTTCTTTTCGTTTTACCTAATTAACGCCAACATACCTAGGCCTAAATAAATATAAATAAATAAATCTCTTTATTTAAGTGTCTAGTCTTTCTAGCGATTTTGCACTAATTGGGGACACTTATCACTCACACACACTACCACTACCTTCAGTATTTTATGCACACAACGCTCACTCACATGTTGATTTTTACGGAGGGAGGAAGCCGGTGAACCCTGAGTTAATCCTCGTAGCACAGGAGAGAACAAAACATCAAACAAACTCAATTCACATGTGGCGACCGCAGGGCTATATCCTATATGACAAAAAAGCATTTGAATAAGAAAGAAAGGTACTGTGATAGAGGTAGTATGTTAAGCATACTACTTGAAAATGGTAGTGTCGTGATGATAATTATCATAGACCTACCACTTTTTCCCTTTTCCCATACTAGTCTCTCATATCTTCCAATCTTAGCCCACCATTTTTTAGGGTGTTCCAAGGTCGCTGATAATTATAACCCAGCATTCAGTATACCAGATATCGCAATAATTAGTCTCATTATACTTCAGTTGACCTCAAGGCATTTTTACTCTCAACAGCTAATGTTTATTCATTTATCCCATTTTTTGGCCCAGTTCAAATGTCGATCTTCACATGAGCCGAACGTATTGTAAACAATGGATAATAAGGCGGTCTTCGACCTTTGATGTCATTAGGTTCGGCTCATGAGATGATCGACCTTTGAACTGGGCGTCTACTTGCAATATTGCATACAAATATACTGATAAAAATATGCTTCATTTCTAGTACGGTATAGAATAATATAATGAGACAATAGAGTTAATTGTTGAATGTCTGTCTTTATGTATTCAGGAAGCTACCAACGCAGCCAAACGTATAGCTCTTCTTATAACGAGAGACCAAAAACGGTTTTTCTACTCTGTCCTAGCCTGCGTGGCGGCTCTGGGGGATTGGGGAGGAGGGAAAGGGAGGGGGTGGGGGTGGGGTTTAGGGGAAGAAAGGAGAGCCTGCACTCAACCCCTATGTTTTCGTGTACCACCCACTTCAACATATCAAATTACCAGCCAATCAGAGTTCACCGGAAATGTGTGCCATAAACGGGGTCAAGCTAGAAAATCATCTTCCTTTGAAATAAAACAGAACCTGTCAAAAAAACAGAAGTGGTTTTGATGAAACCACTAGCTCTTCTGAAGGTCTCTGAACATTTTGATACATAATTCATAGGAATCCGTTAACATTTAGAACCGTATGTTCGCTTATTTTATAAGCTCATTCTGTCCGTTGGCCTATACATTTGCTTCTTGAGATGTCTTTTAAGACTCATAGCCTCGAAAACACAGGTAGTATCTAGCTAAAGAACAGTAGATTTACCGAGCCATTAGGATGTTGTTCACGCTTTACTTGTGCTAGCTTATAACTTTTTTAAGCACAGCCTTTTGCTTCGCACAAAACGCTGAGGACCGAAAAGAGCAAATGTTCCAAATGTATGGACAAGTTTTTCCGATGTTGTGAAAAGTCCAAACCACTCTGAGAGGATCTGCCGTCCTTGTGGCAGAAAGATACGAAATAAATCCAATGACGAAGACGCCATATTTACCATCTGGCTTGAGATCGCTTGTCAGTATAACGCCAAATTAAGCTTGTCATTGTCTTGTCAATCATTCCTTCGTTTCGACCAATAGGATCGCGCGGCCTCTGGCGGCCGCGCTAACACGAAAACATAGGGTTGAGTGCAGGCTCTCCTTTCTTCCCCTTCTCCTTTCCCCACCTCCTCCCTTTTCCCTCTTCCCAAATCCCCCAGATCCGCCACGCAGGCTAACTCTGTCCTTCCGGATACGCCTAAGATCCAATTTCGACTATTGTTGTGGGATATCTGACATTAAGCACTTGTTGGGTCTTGAAAGCGATCCAGTCTGAAATATGAAGTAGATTAAAATCTTAAAGGCACCTTTCATTATTCATTAGTTTTACTGGCGTGGGAGAGTATCAATGGGGTGGTAGCTTTAGGTCTAATTCTAACGGTTAAAATTTTGGCTTTTTTACGGCTAACGGTTGATTTTTTCCGGCTACGGTTAACATGAAAAAAAAAAATTAAGAACTTAATTTGCATTTTTTTTTTAAATAAAACATTACTTTCCATCATTCTATAAAAGTTAATGATTAATTTACATTTTTACGCCTAACATTTTGGGCCGTTTAATGGTCAACCCATAGAGACCCTCGTGTGGGAGCACGACGAAGTTGGTCAAGAGCTGACTTAGTAAACTAAAAACCTAAAGTTTTCCTCTAAGCCTACCAAAAATTAAAGTCCCGCAGTGACTAGCTGCGATTTTCAGCTTTTTGGCTAAAATCAAGACCTCTAGTCTTTTGTTAATGATTGGGCAATTCCTTTCGAACTCGTGCAGATTGGCAATTAAGCTGAATCACAAACTTTTAGGAAACTTCTTTTTAGTTGACATCAAATGATCTACTATCTACTACTATCTACTATCTACTACTTTTATCTACTGATGAAATCAGGGAATTGATTTTTCATTTTCCTAATGCGGAAGCCATTGTTGGCTGGAACAAAAGCTTTTCTCCGTACATAGCACCAAACTCTTCAGTATCAGTTTGCGCAGACACAGACACAGGCAAAGACATGCGAATAAACATGGCTGCCACGTGATAAAGGTTCATCCCCGACCAGAAACCTATTTTCTATACTCACCGAGAAATTTTGAGACAACTTTAGGTGTACATTTAAAGTGTATAAAGAAAAAATACACAGGTATCCCAAAAGGCATTTTTTCCCCCACTGTTACGCGCTTTAAAATCCATACAAAATCTTGGAATATGTACCTTTACCGTTAGAGTACGTACGTAGAGGTACATGGGAACCAAAGTATATGGGTAAAATTTATTTGATTGATGGTAGTCTATTGCCTGTTAACCTGTCTCGATCGGCGCGTAAAATTCATACATTCTCCGTACATAGCACCAAACTCTTCAGTATCAGTTTGCGCAGACACAGACACAGGCAAAGACATGCGAATAAACATGGCTGCCACGTGATAAAGGTTCATCCCCGACCAGAAACCTATTTTCTATACTCACCGAGAAATTTTGAGACAACTTTAGGTGTACATTTAAAGTGTATAAAGAAAAAATACACAGGTATCCCAGTCAGGACAAGCATCAGCGAAATCAAAGACTCCATAGGCTTCTTGAGGAAGGGTGAGATGGTGAGGTATAGTGAAATAAGGAGGAACAACACGGGAATGAAGATTGGAAGCTGTAACGAAGAACATGCACACCACCAAAATGGATTAAAAAAACAATATTGGAGGGGATATGATAAAAGCTATTCAAGAAATAGAAAACACGCGCGTGTGTTGTGTGTAGTTATAGAGCACTCGGGGGTTGGCAGAACACGAGAGAAGAGTTAGGAGAAGCGCGACGCGTAGCGGAGGTGTTCACAATAGACCCCTAAGCTCATGACGTTTCGTACCTAAACTACCACAACTTACTTACTTTGAAAGGTCGTGGTAGCTCCGGTTTTTTGTATCTCGTCCAGAGCAAACCAATCACAGTCA
This sequence comes from Anthopleura sola, assembly GCA_023349425.1. Lineage (NCBI taxonomy): Eukaryota > Metazoa > Cnidaria > Anthozoa > Actiniaria > Actiniidae > Anthopleura > Anthopleura sola. The sequence goes on from JALHLI010000001.1 coordinate 6,075,107, forward strand.
CCGTGTACGTTAGCCATTCAGCGACGCTGTACAAACTAATCAAACTCTGTACGGTACTTTTGTCAGGAATAAGCAGAATGCAGGCGAAAATGGTCTAAAAATAAACAGCTGCAAAATGAGAGATTATAGGAAAATCGGGGGAAAGGGGGGGGGGGGGGAGAAACCCTGGAATTACAGAACTTAATTAGGGAAAAAAATTTGTTACGTTGCCTACTGTAACTGCTCGCCGTTCTGTGTGCAGTTATAAGGCACGTGGGAATTGGCATTTTCTATTCTCAATAAATGAATATACCGTACCCTAAACAGCATTGCTGAAATAGGTGTCCTTTGGGTTCTATGAATCATGGCCATGAATCTTGGTAGATGACCCTCGCGAGCTGCAGAGAACATTACCCTGAAATTGATGAACACAAATTGTGACTAGATTTGTCGGTGGCTTCTGTGATGACATATGCAGTGTTCTGGGAAGTCGAAATCCTGCAAGTAACAGTTTTGTAAAAATCCATTGAAAGAATAAGATATATCAAAATATTAAAATTCTGATTGGACCTGCTAAGTGATGATGAAGATGATGATGACTTTATGCTCACTTTACATTCCTCTGGTCCTGTCCGATATTTTCTATTTCATCTTCTAGGAATTGTGGTTGTGTTACTTTATTGATAAGGACCATAGATCCAAACATTGATTGCTGAAGCGCAGTATGGCAGCGTGAAATATTTATAACACTGCTATGCCGGAGATTTCGCCCCGACCCCGCTATCCGAAGATTTACAGACTGATCAGGAATATGCGGTATCGAATCACTCTCCTCTCTATCGGCAATCTTTACATTTCAGCTGATTTCTTTCCGAACGAAGTCAGATTGCGGGGATTTGGGTTTGACGTAGAATCCCAGTGGCATTACATTAAAAGTTGCACTTCGCATGCTTGGCTTAAGATACCGCTGACACTAGCTTGTATGAACTCAGTAACATCTTCTATATGACCGGTTTTAAGGTGACAAAAGGCATTTTTTCCCCCACTGTTACGCGCTTTAAAATCCATACAAAATCTTGGAATATGTACCTTTACCGTTAGAGTACGTACGTAGAGGTACATGGGAACCAAAGTATATGGGTAAAATTTATTTGATTGATGGTAGTCTATTGCCTGTTAACCTGTCTCGATCGGCGCGTAAAATTCATACTGCTTACGTCCACCTGTTAGGGGGGAAAATATTTGCCTTCCTAACGTGTACATATGGCCCAATAGCTCACTTTTGATATTCTGGTTGAACGATCACACCCAAAGGGATTCATGATCAAGATAAGGCTCCGGGGAAACAAAAGAATATATAGGTAATAATTCCATTGTTTCCTCGGAGCCTCGTCTTGAATTGCTTTGTGCGTGATCACTCAACCAGAATATCTCCCTTAACTTTGACATGACTTTATATCCCCTTTTATCCCACACCATAGAAAATACAGCCAATCAGAAAGCAGGAAAGCCGTTGTATATTCGTCGGTATTCCACTCTTCCTTCCTATCATGCACTGCGCGTTGAATCGACGCATTTGTATTTTCAATGGTGTATTTTCAATAGAAACTACAAGTGACTCGTGGGATATTCCACGGTATGCCACTCGAAACCATTGTATAACTAGTATGTATAAGAATTACCACAATGCACCCCTCTGCATTCTTCCTAGCTAAATATTACCGTATTATTATACCTTCCATATGAGAAGAGAGATCCATTCTCAGAACCAAAAACAGAAGCGGCAACCAAGAGAGGTACAATACGAGCCACCACTGGACCGTACACACGGCTAGCTACGGACTGAAAGGGGCCATATGGATACTTATTAGAAACGCAGTTAAAGTGCTAGTCTTACGAGAATGACACTGTAAAATCATCACTTTTGAATGAAATGTTCTTGGGGAGGGGGAGGGGTGGTCAAAATTATATGGAGTTTCTGTGTTGAATATTTGAGGGTTTTCTGAAATGTATAAGGTTTTGTTTTGTCCTCCTCGCGTCTTATTGTGTCCCTTCAAGAATCATTAAACTGGTAGTCATGGTAACAAGTATAGAACTCACCACTGCAGTTGCTGGGGATTCCTTCAGTTCTTGTGGAGTCAAAACAGCCAAGTACCCAACATTAACCAGTAAATAACAACAGGTTACCAAGACGACGCTACCCAAAACTGCCCATGGCATATTTCTGTCATTCAAAGATAAGAACTGTTTAAGATAATTGAACAAACGCACTCCAAAACATCTATCCAAAACCTCTATTCAAAACATCGGTCCAAAACATCGATTCCTGTGACTGAAATCCTGGTTTGAAATGCTGCATGGAGAAAATATACTGACTAAAGTTGTTGGTTTTACTCCAACTGATTTTCTCAGTAAGCATTCCTATGGATTCTTACTATGGATTATGTCTACCCAATTGTTTTGCTTGTCCCCGTGAGACAAATAAGTAGTGCTCAACGTACTGGCCTCCCTCCCAAAGTAGTAGAGATAAGAACTGAATACCGAGTAAAAATTTTGTTATTTTTTTTTACTCTTGAATTTATTAACGCGTATTAACTACGTGTTTACCTCTTTGGTTTCTTGACTTCCTCAGTAACGTCATTTAAAGAATCCCTGAAATTTTGGGGAAAACATTACGTCTAAGGTAAAGAGGTTTTTCAATCTAAACCTTTTTTCTTCTTACTTCGACGAAAGACTAGCGTCCGAAACGACAGTACGGTTATAAAATGAAATCCCTAAACATAACATACCATCCTTCGTAAGCCCAGAGTCCACTCTGAAAAGCCAGTCCAACCATTCCTATCTGAGTTGTGGTGTCCTTGAACGAATCCTTGAAGCTTGGTGTGTGGCCTTGAAACGAAAGGTGGAATTAGTTAACTGGATTCTAAAAAAAAATTAAAACAAGACAAGACAAAAATTGAAACAGAGTTTATCGTTGGTCACCACCTCAAGTACAGCAGTACCGCAGTTCAAGGTGGGCGAACTGAAGGCAATATAAACGGCTTCAAAGATTTCCAAGACATTTATGTTTATATGATATATTTCTACTAACCTTGAGCAAGACTAAAAAACCCTGTGCCAATCAGAAACACTAAAGAAAGGAATTTACCAGCTGTGAAGACAACCTGAACACGAGCTGCCCACTTTACGCTCAAACAGTTGAGCAGACAAATGGAACCTGTTAAAATGAACAAAAAATGCTTGGTTCGAGCAATGCAAAAGCAGGTAAAAGAGCGCAAAAGCAGATGGAAGGGCAAAAACTCATACAAGGGTGCAAAAGCAGGTAAAAGAGCGCAAAAGCAGATGGAAGGGCAAAAACTCATACAAGGGTGCAAAAGCATGTAAAAGAGCGCAAAAGCAGATGGAAGCGCAAAAACTCATACAAGGGTGCAAAAGCATGTAAAAGAGCGCAAATGCAGATGGAAGCGCAAAAACTCATACAAGGGTGCAAAAGCAGGTAAAAGAGCGCAAATGCAGATGGAAGCGCAAAACTCATACAAGGGTGCAAAAGCAAATGCAAGAGCGAAAAACTAGATGGAAGAGCAAAAACTCATACAAGGGTGCAAAAGCAGATGCAAGAGCGCAAAAGCAGATGGAAGCGCAAAACTCATACAAGGGTGCAAAAGCAAATGCAAGAGCGAAAAACTAGATGGAAGAGCAAAAACTCGTACAAGGTGCAAAAGCAAATTCAAGAGCGAAAAACCAGATGGAAGCACAAAAACTCATACAAGGGTGCAAAAGCAGATCCAAGAGCGCAAAAGCAGATGGAAGCGCAAAAACTCATACAAGGTGCAAAAGCAGATCCAAGAGCGCAAAAGCAGATGGAAGCGCAAAAACTCATACAAGGATGCAAAAGCAGATCCAAAAGCGCAAAAGCAGATGGAAGCGCAAAAACTTATACAAGGGTGCAAAAGCAGATGCAAGAGCGCAAAAGCAGATGCAAGCGCAAAAACTCATACAAGGTGCAAAAGCAGATCCAAGAGCGCAAAAGTAGATGGAAGCGCAAAAACTCATACAAGGATGCAAAAGCAGATCCAAAAGCGCAAAAGCAGATGGAAGCGCAAAAACTTATACGAGGGTGCAAAAGCAGATGCAAGAGCGCAAAAGCAGATGCAAGCGCAAAAACTCATACAAGGTGTAAAAGCAGATCCAAGAGCGCAAAAGCAGATGGAAGCGCAAAAACTCATACAAGGGTGCAAAAGCAGATCCAAGAGCGCAAAAGCAGATGGAAGCGCAAAAACTCATACAAGGGTGCAAAAGCAGGTAAAAGAGCGCAAAAGCAGATGGAAGCGCAAAAACTCATACAAGGGTGCAAAAGCAGATCCAAGAGCGCAAAAGCAGATGGAAGCGCAAAAACTCATACAAGGGTGCAAAAGCAGATCCAAGAGCGCAAAAGCAGATGGAAGCGCAAAAACTCATACAAGGTGCAAAAGCAAATGCAAGAGCGCAAAAACAGATGCCAAAGCGCAAAATCAGATGCCAAAGCGCAAAAGCAGATCCCAAAGCGCATAACGCATGCAATAGTGCAAAAGCAAAATTCCAAAACCTTGATCCATGCTCATCCATTCTACTGCGCGTTCATGCGCATACATGCTTGCATTTGTGTTTGACCTGTGATCACCGCTACTGCTTGTATTATCCTTTGGATTTGCGTTGCTTGCATCAAACATGAAAAGCGCTTTAAAAAATCAGTGAAGGAGGCATTGTTTCTTAAAATCATCAAACATTGCCTCACCCAAGTAAAATTCAAGTTAAACTTACACATGGACCAGGCTGCTATTAATTTTACAACTGGTACCAGGTCATCTCTTTTTGCACAGCCGGGAAAGAATGGCTCGAGTAGGTACGACGCGAACGTGAGTTGACCAATGGCTGACGAGGAAGGATAAACGATGATGATTTTGAGCCAAACGATTGTAAAAGCGGGAACTGAACCAAGTGTCTCCTTGATAAGTATGTATTCACCTAGTAAGTGAATGTTTGCAGGTTAGATCAGTACGACGGAAATAAGAAAAAGCGCATGCGCGAAAGAGACATCTTTAGCTTGGACATTTTATACTGTAGATACCAACAAGCCTTTTCGAGAGAGGACTGGAATCTGACCCTAAACCTTCGCTAAACCTAACCAGCCCTATAGAATCGATTCCAGCCCTTTCTCTGATGAAGGGAAGTTTGGGCTATGGAAAAAAGTATTTACCGTTTTATACGTGTTATACGTAAGTTTTCTATTCCAGTGTGCAAGGCAAACAGAATCCAGCAAAGTTTTATCATGTTTAACGCGGCCGCGTCCACTGGTTTGCAGCACTCTAGTTCGGCTTTTGAATTACCAGCCATGCATCGGTTAACGTTTTTAAAGTTATAATTTACTACATCTATCACATTTAGTATGATTATACTATATATTTTTCATTACATTTATTATTTGCAAAATTATCCGAAATTCAGACTAATGGCTGTCAAGGATGTTTTAATAAAACTATCTATCTATCTATCAATTCATTTCAACTCAAAACTTACCACCACACTTAGGAAAGGTTAAACCCAACTCCACCCAGCACAGTCCCCCAATGAAGGACACCAAAGCACATAAAAGCCATATGAAGAACGCTAAACCAACCGACCCACTGTAGACCAGAACCCAACGCGCTGACACGAAGATCCCCGAACCAATCATGATTCCTGCTACCAGTGACGAAGCACCAGGAATACCCAGTAGCCTCTTGAGGGCTATTTGCTCTTCTACTGTGGGTTGCATACCTTCAGTGTCTGCATCTGCTTCAGGAGAATCATCAGGATCACGGCGATGAACGACTTCGGTTGCCATGGTTGCTGCACTGTTTGCAGTTTATTCTTGGAGGGCAGCTTGTAATAAGTAAAAAATTGAATCTCAGATACACTAGATGGCAACGCTTTCTACCCCACTGGTGAGTATTTTATCGATACCCTGAAACAACCTCTTGGATAATCAAAGTCAAGGCACGGCTAATTTACAGATCGAACCCTGCAGCAATGCGTCTCAGCCATACCCAGCCGATCTGAGAAAGAATATCAGCCAATGAGAATCGAGAAAATTTGCAAACCTGAGGTATCATCCTTAGTAGTCTGACGACTCGGGAAAAGGTTATTTCTTTACTTTATTTTCCCACTCAATAAGGAATATCATAGTAAATGTACGTATGCAAAATATCGTAAACCTCTCCCGAAAATCTAAATTTATCTCAGATATATAAACTTCTATAAGTCAATTTTCGCAGGCTTCATGGCACCTCAGTTTTGCAGTGACGTCATTTCTACGTCACTATTTCAGATCAGCTGGATATTCTGTGTGAAGTTTCAAGTTTTGAAAAAAATCTAAATATTTCCAATCATAAATGCTAAAACTCAGCAGCAGTACTAACTTTAAGGTTCTCTTTCTGAATATGCCAATGATTTTTTTCAGCAGAGCTAATCTTTTGGGAATTTGTGTCACGTGACCAGATCCTGCAAAGCTTAAAAGTAATCTACAAATTTGTTTAGCTCTTTACATGCAATACTTTCCGAGATATCAGCTTCCATAATTCCGGGGTGGCAAAAACTATAATGAACCCATACATTCTCTGTAAAATTTAGATATTTTTAAACCCGTTTCAAGCAAAATCTATTTCATGCGTCAACGTAAAATTCTAAAAATAAGCTAATTTTGTCATGTTAATTCTTTCAATAGAGTGCAAACAATATATCTTTGAAATACAAATTACTAAACAGCACAAAATAGTGCTAATTAAACAATAGAATTTGTTCCAATTGGTGCAATTTTGTTTTGCCAAATGTTTCACGGATATACTGTTTGCACTCTATTCAGAACAGTTTTGGTGTAAACTTGGCTAAAAAGCGCATGAAATCCATTTGCTAATGAAGTGAAAATGTGAAAAAAAAATGACGTCAGCAAAGATCGGTCTATAGTTTTCAAGTAGAAAAATACATGAACACTGGGCCGGCTATGAAAAATCACGAAGCTTGTTAGAAAATTTAATGTAGTTCAGCTGGCCGTGAGCTTAGTTACCAAACGCAACCAAGGGTCCAAGGTCATAGACCGTAAATGTTCAGATAGTCTATCCTCATATGCAAATTATATGTTCTCCATAAAGCTCGCCTTTAGGATTTGCATTTAGTACAGTCATTCAGTCTTTGAAGGTTCATGAACATTATCCTACAATATCAAATCGCTTGTTTGTAAAAAAATATTTTTACAACTTGTTTTTCATCAATTTTTCGTACTTTAGATACTGTCGGCCAAGTTTTTGCCAAACTTAGCATTCGACCTCTTAGATAGAATGCAGCTGGAAGGCTTTTAAGTTTGATAGAGTTAATAAAATGAATCCATGAAAAAGTAATAACTAGTCATACTAAATAGCTCTTCTTAAACGACAGAAAACGGATTTAGTAGTAGTCATTTAGTAGTACTACGTTTCGAATATACTTTCTCCATGGATTTGTTTTTTTTTGTGTGTGCCTGGTGTTTCAAATAGGCTGCACTGAATAAGAAGTCAATTAACTAAGTATAAAAGTAGTTGTTCGTAATATAGAATGTTTCATGTAAAAATATAACCATACCTGGGAAGGATGTGAACTAAATCTCCTTTAGATCGACTCTTTCCTTATATATTTGCACAGCAACTACACTAAAGTTCTTCGGACCTAGTTGTACTACAAGTGTGGCGCGACAAATAAAGTAACGCAATATGCAGACACTCTGATTCGCCTTTTTCTCATACCCCATTGACCGAATGCCAATGTGGCCGCCACTTCATTATCATAATTCTTAAAATTATTATCTTAGTTACCACTACATTAAAATTATAGATAAGAATGACATCAACAAAGTTAGAAAGTTTGAGACAAAAATATTAAATTTTTGAGAAGTTATGAGAATTTTAAAATGTGAAAAACACCACATCGAGGCTAGCAAGAAAACAGATCACTGAACACATACAAATCTCTGTAATTTTGATTCCAAAGAGCTTCACTTGAATTCTATTTATTGCAATGAAACTTTCCCGTGACTAGACATCCATATTCATATAGGAATTTCTTTGTCACTCACGATCAGAACGAACTCGGCTCGTCGTAGTTTGATTGAAGGAAGCCAGAACGCAAGACGGCTGGAGTCGGTTTGGTCGCGGAATTATGAAAAGCACTGTATCATGCCACCTCCCTGATCATGCGAGCACCCTTTTCATTACGCACTAACTAATGATATTCCTAATTTTTTCCACATTTAAAGCAAAACGAACCTTTATAAGTGGACACTTTATAATAAGAGCACCTTTTAACAACCGAGTACTAGCTCGGGCCATAAATATTTATTCTTTTCTACATTTACTGTGAAAAAAGAACCTCCATTAAGAGGACACGAGGCAAAGTCCTGAGCGTGTCCACTTTTAAAATAGAGGTTTTACTATATTTCTTTTCTTGTAGTATTGCTTTCTTCTCAATCTAATCAAGGCAATGAGAACCTTGGTCCAGATTATGTACAACCCTGTATGGAAATGAAACTACTGCTGGTATATGATGTACGGGATGTTTATCTTCCTCTGCGTCTTCCTCTCATGGGTAAACCTGCGTCTGACCTGTGATAACAAGAAAACCTATCATTATCATCATCATCATTACCATCATCATCACCATCACCATCACCATCACCATCACCATCACCATCACCATCACCATCACCATCACCATCACCATCACCATCACCATCACCATCACCATCATCATCATCGCCACAACCATAATTATCACCATCAACACTACTAACATAATCATAATCATCATTATCAACATAATCATCACATCCTCATCCTCATCACCGACATCCTGACAATCATTAGCATCATCAAAATCACCCTAATCTTTATCATTATCTTTGCCTTCCTCATTAACATCATTACAACCACCACCAAATTGCCATTGTAATCATTATTTCAATTATCATCATCGCCACCACCACCACCATCACAACCATGATTATCATCATCATCATCAGCTGCAGCATCATGACTATCATTTCTTTTGGCTGTTTGCACATCTGCAACTAAACATTTGACCACGCCACCATCTTCCATAGCCTCTATACAGTCTAAAACATATATACAGTCTAAGACATTATATATGTGCAACAAAAAAAATACTAACATAAACAGCTCTTCCTCCATCTTGTCTCTTCTGTCCTGTTCCTTGTTGGCCTAAAAGCAACAGACAACCAATAGGAACTTATCATTACTCATGTTTTTTATCTGATAGTCAATGGATCCCAGTAAATGGAGTAGTATCAGGTGCATAAAGGTTGCCCGTTTCTTATGGTGAAACAATTAGGGTGACGGATTATGACGTCATTCATCAGGGTATATGTACAATTTCAGGTTTACCGATTGACTCAATATTTGGAAAAAAGGGAAAACGGGGCTGATTTCATGCGTCCTATACTACTGACCGGCATATCATGGATTAGTTTCACATAAAAGTATCAGATGTTCAAAATTAGAACCGAGGGAAGGTGAACGGGAACGATTTATTTGACTGACGGTCGTCTATAGACCCTTTGCAACACGCCGGAATGCAGCTCAATTTGGAGAATAAAACAATAGGTTCCAATTCTCAGGAGATCGAAATTCTTTCGTTTTGTCCTCCATTTCAGACCACGTGATGCCACTCTTGGGAGTTGATTCTTTCATGTGTAAATATTTTAACAAAGGGAGATTTCTCAAGGGAATGACATGTGGTCTGAAATGGGCAATTTGCATACGAAGGTAAAGAGGTCTATTGAGTTGCTTTGACGTCAAGTGCAAGGGGTCTATGCACTTTAAGCTGTTTCAATCAACACGTAGCAATGAAAACAGTGTTAACATGAATGACAATAAGCTACCTCTCTTGCTTCAATGAACCAGTCCTCTTGATCGATGCCGGTAGCTGCGTGATGGACCACTAAGTCACTACCACCGATAATCTTGGGAAATCGTCTTTCACATCCAGCATACCATTGCTACAAAAGAACAAAACAAAACAGCTTTAGACTCTGTTGATTTGTTGAGTAAACAGTGCCGAGAGACGTGGTTGACGTTATACAAACACGATGTATCGTATTATCCGACACGTAAGACTATGCAACCTTTATGTAAATTGTTATAATACATGTTCAGTTAAGGCCGATTTACGCTACATTATTTGGCTGTGCGTGCTACTCGGTCTTAGCTTTCAGATTTCAGATCTCCCAGCCCACCAACAACGTTTTTTGAAATAGTTGTATATTCAATCTGACTTTTAACGTCATCAGGCTCGAGGTTGTTTCAGGGTTCAATAAAAATTGAAGGTTTAAAAAATTCAACTCAGATTGTCTTTCAACACCAACCTTTCTAAATTTCTTAAAGTTTTCCCCAGTAACTTGTATTGGAGCTGCAGTTTGTTGTACCTTGGGCTTGCGGACAAGAAGAGACACAACATCTACAACAACTAGATTCCTCGGTATACCATCGTCTTCAACTTCTGCTTTAGGAGAGGTTTTGATTTGCTGCATGGAATAAAAATAAAATGACCAGCGCTTAATTACAGGTGACTCTTTAGTAATACCCGCAATCTTTACATAAAGCGCATTTTGCCATCTTCATAAAATATTCGATTTTGTATTTAATGCCATTTCTTCTATATTCTACATTTTGAGCTATAACTGTGCCTTCGTACTAATATCGGGGTTCTCTTTTCATTTCTGGTGTTGATTTTGACACATCTGTTCGTTATTAGGGGGTATTGTCACTTGACCTGTAAATACAAATGGCCTTTTCCATACCTTGGCTATCACAGCACTTGATAGAGCAGTTTTCATATGACTTACGGCATGGACCGCGCCTTGTCGTAACCGTGTCAGTCCCATGCCTTGTATAAAAAGCATTAGAAATTCCGTGCCGTGCCTATGCCGCGCTGTAACCCTTTGTCGTGACTTTTTACACTCATACGAAACTTGAAATCTGCTCTATCAAATTCACCTAACCAGTGACGGCACCGTCGGCACGTTAATACCGTACGTTTTCCCTAGTATATAGCCATATGAAACCTGCACTAAATATTCATTCATAAGATATTCTTACCCTTCCAATTATCTTCGTAGTCAAGAATCCATCAACCCTCTCCTCAGGTTGTAGCACAGGTTTGACGTCCAGTTGAACTTCATTCTCTTCAAATTGATCCATGTTTCCCAACTGTGGCAATTTAGTATCATCTTCTTCTTCTAAACTTCCCTTCCTCTTTTCATCACTGTCATATCCTTCAGTGGAGGGTACGTGCTCTGGTGAGTCGAAAACTGGTTCATTCTTAGCTCGCTTTTTTTCTTGTTCTCTCTCTGTTTCTCCTGTACTTTCCAACACCCTTGTTCTCTTGGGTGGCCTCCATTTAGATTCTTCTTTATCGTCTTGAGAAGAACTTGAACTGTTGTAACCTTTCCGTGGTATCACAGGACTGCAATCCATTTCCATACTATCTGGAATGAATCCTAGTTTGCTTGTACTTGTGGACCCTTGTCCGATTAACGTTTTTTTCATTTTCCCATCCATCCCATTCGTATTCTCATCCAGTTTCTCACTTGTTTTAGTAAAATGTAGACCCTCGCTATCTGGTATCACAATCTTTTTCTCCACAGTGTTTGGAAATAATGAAGATGGTTCTTTAGCATCTTTGATAGGAGTTTCTACAGCCAAGACATTGGTATATGTACTGCTTATATTCAAGGTCTCTGGTATAGGACTTATCTTGATGTCTGATCTAACTTTTTGAGCCTTTGGTGTAATATCCTGAGTTTCTAAAACAACTCCCTCGAAGACATTTTTCTTCGTTTTTCTCGTACCATGTTCTGGAGAACTGTGATTTTCGGCAGCTGTGCTTGTAGTGCTGTAAATTGAACATCAGTTTTATTTTAATATCAAAAATCATGAGGAATTTACTCTCTATTTCATACAGTAAGTGTCATTTGCAAGTGAACCTTCGTGAAGGGAGAAAACCAGTGAACCGACCTGTAAAATTCACATTCATGGTTCCGACTCCCCTCAGTTACCGTTGCTATGTCCCACAAGCTCAACAAAATAGCTAGAATATCTCAGCATTTAAAACTATGTCAGCGAAAAACGCATGCCACCCCATCCAGTAGGATGGGAGTAGGATGTTGGGCAGCAATGTATTCATTTGACAGTAAGTTAGCATGCTCCTAGCTTGTCTACTCCTACCTTGATGGCTTCGCTACAGTAGTCCCAAGAAACATTATATCAGGGTTCTTTTCATCGTCTTCTTCCTTGGGTGAGTTACTGGGCTTCCTAAACTGAAAGGCATTATATATAACAAGATTTTTTTAAAGTGTCTATCAACTCTGACGGTTTAATTTGAAAATCACTTCTACATGTATGTAGAGCATGATACGATGGGAAAGTGAGTTCTTACGCTTCAGTTTGGCTCCTCCAAAAATTCATTAGACAATTTTCTCTCAGCGTTTTCTGTGGGGTTGGAGGGATTTCAGCAGATGAAATGGCAAAGTATTTTTTTTTCCTGATAGTTCCATTGATTCCATGTTACATCTTAAGAACTCGCTTTCCCAGAGTGCTTTGTGAACTTTTATGTACATTGCCTAACTGATTGCCTAATTATAATATGATCGCATCAGAATAATAGATTTTAGAATTTTTAGTTTTTAGGATCTATTGTAATTGGGGAAAACCTGTAATAGATTCCTAGCCTCTCTTATTTTAGAACATTACTGAACCTTTCACTGATGCGTTAATATATTAATTTTTATTTCTGCAAAGAGTAGGCTAAGTCAAATAAAAATTAAAAATAGAAAATAAAAATAGAGCATGATACGATGGCACAGTTTTACAGGATATGGACTTCTCATCTCATAGATATAAAGGTATAAAATTCAAATATGCAAATGAGATGACGTCAACCCAGGTATCTGTCCTCTTTTCTTGTGTGTTTTACTACCATTGACTCTCAAGTAAACTCACCAAAACACCAGTACAAAATAAATTTTGGTAATCAAAAACATTTATCAATAGACCATTTTCGAGATACGCGAGCGCTTTCAAAAATATCGCAGGCGCAGACATGAAAAAGAGGCATTTCGGGCAAGATCACGCGCGCTATTGACTCTGCCCGAAAATGCCTCGAGATCATGTCTGCGCCTGCGATATTTGTGAAAGCGCTCGCGTATCTCGAAAATGGTCTATTGAAAACTGGCATTACCTTACAGGGCAGTAATTTCGTATTTCAAATAAATCCTGGGCACTTACATAGCCAAAAAAAGGCTACGACAATAATGTTCTACTAATTGAATGCGATACATCTCACGAAATAAAATTGAATATTAATACTTTTTCATAGTTTTTCATCACGCTGTACTTTTCTTGAGCTGACGGCACAATTTTTCTAGTACAATTTTTGCTGTTTTTTGCCTTTGCATTCGCAGCGCGTATCAAGTCTCGCAACAATCTAAATTTTGAGACCGACACTAAGAACGGCTGCAAAGGAGACTAGTTTGTTAGCCACTGGTTATTAAGTGCTACTCGTAAAAACAAGGACGTATTTTTTAAAGGCAAAGCACCTTTTATTTTTACTTTTTTAAGACATTGATTGTAAGTAATGGTTTGGTCAAGGATTGAGCCCACGACCTCCCGCACAACAGACCGATACCCAATCAAATGAACCAATCAGATACCAGTATTTAATATTCACTATCAAAGAGTACTTACACTTTTCTGATTGGCTTGTGCTTTGTGCGGAGGTGAAAATACTTGTGACATTTCATCCAGTCCAACATTTAGTGATTGACAGACAATGTTCTGAGTCAACGCTGGCACTGGATTACAAACAATTAATAAAGGTAATTTCGTACATGATTTCAAAAAACTTCAAGGCACGAAGTTGGGCCTGAGCATTTTGATTGGATTAGCAGTGACCTTGCCGTGACCCTGTGTGTCACTTAGTAACGCTTTTCGCGTGCTTTACAAAGATCTGATTAACCATTGGCATACATTTACTGTAATATAATGATACAAAATCAAGCTTGGGTTCCCTGTGACAAAAGGTGTGGTTTAGGCCATCGTATTACTGCCTGGTCCCCAATACAGTTCTGTCTGGTATTACCTGCATCGATATCTGGATTACAGTAGTTAGTTAGTGTCATTTGTAAAATTGCCAAACCGAGCTCTGATTCAGGTATAGGTCTTTTGTTGTGACTAAAACAAGATAAGAAGATGCATTGCTTAGAAAAATAAATAAGTAAGACTATCCTTGGTTGCGCTGATCAAAGTCAGGGCATAGTTAACCCATAGATCGAATTGGAATTGAGCGGCTTTGGTTTTGCGGAAAGAGGAAAATTGAAGAGTCCAGAGAAAAATGCTGACATCAAGTGAAAGATCCAACGAACTCTGGTCTCATATGATGCTATGCCCAGGAATCGAGCCCAAGACTCCAGATCTAGAGGTAAGAGGTGAGAGCATTACCGCTACACCACCCTTGATTCCCTGTAATTACAGCTTTATTATACCTTTTCATCCAGTCCATTATTTGTGTAATCCACTGCTTCATCTCCATTGAGTAACTTTCCCTTTCCTTTTGATCAACCATCATCACACAACAGCCATCCTTTACAAACATTTTCTTGTCCTCTTCATTATCTGTTACTGAGTACTTCAGAAGAGCCTTTCCACCACACATCTCGATTGCTCCATGTGTTCTCTTGTACTAAAAAAAATGTACAAGAAAATTTGTTTAACCTGGACCTGCTAGCCTGCAGAGTGGCTTAGAGGCAGTGAGAGAAAGGGGAGGAGAGAAGTTCCCCTTTCCTTCCCTTTACCCACACCTTTAATCCCTTGATGCAATCTAAAACCTAGGACCTCAGTGTGTTGTTAAACTGTGTTCAATCCCAGTTATAGGGCTCCCACTAGTTGTTTTTTGGGGCCCAAAGTTTTACACCAAGCCCTTGTCAACAGAAGTAGTGAACCCTGGGACAAAGGAGGGTGCAGTGCATGTCTATACACAATGGGCTTCCCATGATAACACTAGGTTTAATTTTTGTCACTGGCTTCTGGTTGGTAATTTGGATGTTAATGAAACAAGAAAAATTCAATATCACTGTACATCCACCTACAGGTATTACAACTTTTCAAAAGCACTTTCAGAACTTTTTGCATTTATAAATTAATGTGCAAGCGAACAAAATTGAGTTGCTAGGATTCACGAAGGCTCACACAGAATGCATATTTATAGTAATTCTATGTAGAAATTTACTTACTTGCTTATTGCTAAGAAATATGAATGTCTTTCCAATGAACAAAGTTTTTCTCATGTCATCAGGAAGAAACAGTGGTCCATCAGTCTTGATTGATTCTTCTTTAAGAGGAGGCAAAAACCTAGAAAAATGTATGGAAATAAATATCATTTCTGTTAACGTGCACCTAGCCCCTGATACAATACTTCAGTAAAGAAGTTGAATGGTGAAATATTTCTTCATTTGAGTGTTGCATCTTTAAGTTTATACTTCCAATATACTACTGCTGTTTCCATAAACATGCAAACTCTGTAGTTGTGAGTTGCCCATTGGAATTTGTTTTTTCACTGCTGTCAGTCAAACACATAAAAGGTACCGACTGATTATTTTTGATTGACGGAAGAAAAACAACAAATTTCAGTGTGCAGCTCTCAGCTACCGCGTTCGCAAGTTTATGAAAATGGCAGTAATGACTGTAACATGATTATCCAATGATTGGCCATTACTTTTATTCTCTGGTATATCAAGTTTTCAAGAAATATCTTTTGAAAACTTACTTTTTTGGTGTAGGTAATGCACTTGAAGTCTCACTTGCTTTTATGATTTCATCAAACATGTTGGGTGTGACAATAGAACAACACTCAGCAAGAGCATGGATAACCTTGGGAGACAGAAAAAAAAAATCAAATTCTTATCAAAAAAAAGCCAATCAGAATACAGGAGTAGTGTTGTATATTCAATGGTATTCCACTGTAATTTTATTTCCATTTGGACTGATCAAAGTCTGGGCATTGAAAAAATAGCAGATCAAATTCCTGGATTTTCTAGTCACAGAAAAAAGAAACAGCTCTGTGATATTAAACCATATTACCTTTATCGTGAATAACAGCCCATCCATCACCAAATGAGTCACATACCCACTTTTCCAATCATTCAATAGATGTCCACCTAGTATGCAAAAAAACAGCATGTAGTGCTTTTAAAATAACATTTTTACTAAGAGCTATTCTCATTTATCTGCAGCATTGCAACTTAGCAATGGGTTCATCCCCCCTCCCCCATCAACTGTAATTCAAGGATTTCATCAAAAGCTGGCAACAGGCAAACTCAGGTGTCTACTTCCCTTATCTGAGCCACCTTATTTTTGCCAATGTGCATCCCAATAGACCATTTTCAAGATGCGCGAGCCCTTCCAAAAGTACTGCAGGCACAGACATGAAAAAGAGGCATTTTTGGGGCAAGATTATGCGCACTATTGATGCTGCATGAAAATGCCTCTTTTTCATGTCTGCGCCTGTGATATTTTGGAAAGCGCTTGTGCATCTCAAAAATGGTCTATTGCACCTGTGAATGAAGGTTTTTTTTCTTGATACAGCCACCTTATTATAAGTAAACCATCTGCCTACTTGAAATTTTGATGAAACCCCAAGTGTGTAATTGTTTGGTTGTTTAGTTTTGCTTGATTATTCGATGGACCAGGTCCTCCTACCTAATAAATGAATCTGATTCTTGAGATGTTTCTTCTTAGTGTTATCAAGACATGAAGTGACCACAACCAAGGGTGTGTAAGTTAATCTGAAAATGTTAGTTAATCAATTTTATTCATTTATAATGCACAAATTAACAACATTAACAACATTGCATTAACAACATCAACATTTATTTACTTTTTAGTGGTTATAATTGAGAATACCAGGTAGTAACAATAATTGTGTGGTTCTAAAAAATATCAATACCCCACCATGGAGGACTATTTGGAAAAAAGGATTCCCTCACCCCTTTGGCATTTCCAATTTTCTTCCATACAAACCTTGTAATTTTGTTTTTCTTCTGACCTCCCACCCCCTGGAAATTTCCAATTTCCTCCTTAATTGGGTATGAATACTTTTTGGAACCACAAAATATGAAAATATGGATGCACATAATAGTAATAATTTATATTAATAATAATTCATTTGACTTTATTTACAATAGAGAGGGTGACCAAGGACAGTTACAACTTAGCACTGTGGTCAGTTAACTCGTACGCCTCTAACTTTAATGTCTAGCACTCTGAATGAAACAAGGCTGCCATTTTTTATGGTCATCAAAGCCACGGCCATGATCTAACCATTTGCTGGATGGTACTCTTAGAGCAAAGGCAGTACCTTCTATTCAGATACCATGAGTGTTGAGCTGGCTGCTTGAGGCTCAAACTAATGACCTCCTGCACAATAGTCCGGTGAGTAAACAACTGAGCCTTACCGATAACAGCTATGGTGATTGCCAAAGAGTATTTCATCACCACTTTTAAGTCCGGTTGGCTGTGTGACCTTGACACCATTAACAGAAATGCCATACTTTGATTTGTCTACCAGCATTACTTCTGGTATCTTAGAGGGATCTCCCTGAAAGACACGAGCTGATTTTAGCATCGTACACATGAACTATTGGAAGTAATGGGTGTGATGGAGGTGCGATGAAGTAGGTTTTTTTTTATCACACAGAGGGGGGCAGGGGGATGGGGCAGTGTGATTTGCTTAGTTACCCATACATAAAATCTGTCCCATGCATTAAAAATATGGTCATTTCTATAGTATGCCAAATTCAATCCATCATTCTACCAACCATCACTCTGACTAGTAGGTATCTAAAAAGAACTCATACCAAGTTAGAGATATCATGCTGGACTGTGATGACGGCATGCTTGCGACTGATCGATGGATCCTCCTTGATCAATACTGCGCAGTCTAAACAAACAGTAACAGTTAATAAATCAGTCCATCATTTGTTCAATATATAAACAGAGCTCTGATTCATCCCTGATCAACAAAAATTTACATTCATTATAAACTATGTATCCTGTGCATTAGTTATTATGAGGCTGAGAAAAAAACAGGGTTGAGTTGGCACTACTGTCGTAGGGAATGGAATATATGGCATCTTGGAAATATGTCCCCTAAAACAGTCCCACAGTGCACTGCAATGCCAACTTGACCCAGTTTTTTCCTCAACCTCAGAATGGCTAATAAAGGTAGAAGGAGTGGTGGGCTGTGGGGGTGCTGTCTACCCTTCTATCCCCTGTGGATCACCTATGCAAGCTACACAAAACTTGGCAGGTCCATTACAAACCCAATATATAAATTCAAGCATACAAAATAGTTATACAATGGTTTCTCGCGGCATACCATGGATATCTCACTTGTCACTTGCATTTTCTTTGTATACACTCGCCTAAAGGCTTGTGTGTACAAGTGACTGATGGGATATTCCATGGCATACCACTCAAAGCCATTGTCTAATTAGTATATACCACTCCCAAGAAGAGTGGATGTGCAAGAGTGTCTATAAGAGTAAAGCATATGCCCATTTACATTGGAGCCATTGTCATCTTCATTTTCAATTAGAAAAAGACACTCAAACCTCAAAAAGTGTCTTTTTTTTCTCTCTTCTGTGGGTCCATTTCTGAAGAGATTTATAGGCACAGAAAATGGGAAAGACTATCACAGTGTCCACCCTGTCAATGATAATGATAAAAGTAAAAGTAAAAGCATATCGCTGTTCATACCTTTTCTCCCTACAATGCATTCTCTTCCAACGAGTAGTCGAACTAACAAATATCAGAAATAAAACAAAAAGAAACAACGATTTTTTAGTCGGTCTTGATAGTTTGGGCATCATTTAGTAAGTCTAGATTCAATATAATGTAAATCATACCTGAATCTTGGCTATTTGAGCTTGAGATCGTAGGAAATAAGCTCCACATGTTTGAATAGGAGGATATACGGTCCAATATTTTAACTCAAATGCGTAAAGGTTTCACTTTTCAAGTCCATATTTTCTATTTTCCTTGCTGAGGCCTTCCATGATCTTGATGTTCATTCGATGTTCATGTCTCGCGCCAAATGTGATACACAGGGAACCCAACATTAGAGCTTTTGGCTGTGACGTATTTCCGGGTCCAGCTAAAACCGCTAAAATAGAGAGAAAAATTGCCCCATGATTTAACCTCCACCTGAAACAATATCTCATGAAATTATCAGATATAAATATAGAACTTTTGGGTAACAAATCCTTTCATGAAGAAAGAGTAAGAAAAAATCTTGTTGAAGCGTTTCGTCTTGAACCTAGTCTCCTACGCAGACCGCTCTTAGGGTCGTCACGCAATGCTTCTCTCCCCACGAGTTAGTGGGGAGCGAAACGTTGCGTGACGACGTAACGTAAGAACGTCTGCGAGACAGGATTGTCTTTATTATAATTGCTTGTGCGCATGCGCTGCGTTTTTCTGCCCTGCCCTGTCCTAGCATGTGCAGTAAGAAGTAAGGGCAATGGGAACGATATTGTGCTCGTCTGCGAAGGAGGCTACCTTGAAATCAGGGGCCGGTTGTACGAAGCCTGGATAAAGTTATCCACCGGATAAGAGTTATCCAGTGTATAGAATTTGTATAGGTTTTATCCGCTGGATAAGGATTTATCCGGTGGATAGCGCTATTCAGGCTTCGTACAACCGGCCCCTGATAAAAACCGACCCAGCTTTCATTTCGTTTGTGCATTATGAGGTTTACATAGTGCACAATGCACAGAACCGGGAAATCAAGCATTTCAATGCAACATATGGTTTGACTATATAGCTAGAGCTAGCGCGCCCTGTCTTCTAGAATATCGCTTTTCATCGCGTTCTCTTTGCCCGCTTACTGACCTCTTGAAAAAATCAGTTAAAAAAACAAAAACCAATAAGATGTTTTATCTTCCATGTAGTTAAATTTTGATATTATTTCTCATTTTCATTAATTTCATGCAGCGTAAAGCGCTGTTGAACTACACGGAATTGGCGCTATGTAAAAACATAATAATAATTATTATTAATTATTATTAATAAGAGGTATTGATTTTGCCTTAAAATAATAATAATAGAAGAAAAAAAATTAGGTAAAATGAAGTTTTGATTTTATTTTAACTCATACATTTTTCAAAAGTGGATTGACTGTGGTGTCGGTACATGCCACTCCAAATTTGTCAGTCCTGGCAGAGAAAAAAGAAGAATTAAAAAAATACAATACACTCAGCACACCATAAAAACACTCGTTAAAGTATTGCCTTAAACCCGGCGTTAAGGCTTTTTTCGATAAAATAATTTGTTGCAAAGTGCAGTTTAATGAATTATCAAAGGAAACAGCTTATATGTGTTTTGTCTGTTCATCTCACTACTTCTGGCTCCAGGCATTTCTAGAATTTGGCCAAATTGATATTCACACTTCTTATTGATCAAAATTACTCTACAAGTATTCAACTATTCTTTTATTTGTAGTTTTTTTTCTTCAAAGTATTATTTTTCAAAAATATTTTTGAAATGTTTCCCCAATCCCCAGGATTGATAAATTATGCGTGTATTTTTTTGTCATTTTAGAGTATCGTACCTCTTTTGTGTAATTTAATGGTCAAAGCCTTGTGCAAATAAATATAAGTATTATTTAAAGAACATAAGTGAAACTAGGTACTCAAGATCAGTCGATGTCAAGGAGTCATCCAATCACGTACGAGCAATCCTTCACCCACAAACACTCATAATAATCGTGAACTAATTTTCCATTTTTCGGCAATAAAGATATGTTCTATCTTGAATAAAAAGGTTTTTTAATAGCTAAGATTAAGAAGATAGACATTTTGTTTGATATTTGGCTGCGCCTCTAGACATCGTATGACCGGATATCAGATGATGGAACTGACAGATGGTGAAAAACACTGATATTGAATGGTGCGCGGAGACTGGGCCTCGAGTCTGATAAAGAGAAGAAGGTGTGAAGGCGTGCAATTTTGCATGTTGCAGTGAGCACGGAAGCTGTCTAAAGAATAAGGCGCTAAACTAGCTGCTTTTATTGCACAGATCCGTATCCTAGTCTCCCTGGAACTTGAACTGTAGGTAAGGACTATGAATTTGCGATCTGTGATTTTGGATTTTGAGCTTCACTCAGTCGAGTTTGATAGAATTTGAAATTTGTCTGGTTCATTTTCAACCATCAATGTCACGTAAGTCAGTCTTAACCTAATATTTCAAGCTAAAGGAAACTCAAGGGAGATAACATGAAGCGAAAATGAAGGAAATCTCTTCAGCTCTGTAAAGAAAATATAAACTTTTTCGTGCGTTTAGACTTATCCTTTCAAAATTTTCATAAATTTACCATCGCGAAGGATTGAAACTGTCAGACTCTATCGCCGACCTCCAGACATTTCTTTAATTAATCCACGACTTTTGTACCTCTTATGGCTGTAATTTAACACTACAGCCGACAAAAACGTACCTCCATGGACTCGAGTGAAAAGGGTGTTCCGAAAAATAACGATCAGATAGTCATGAAACAGCTAGACATTACAGAATACCTGTCATTCGCATCCAACAATGAAGATGCCGTAAAAATACAAGCTAGGTCATCTTCTAAGAAAATAAATCATAATCATAATAATATAACCAGCCTCCATGCACTCTAAATATTTGTTTTCTTATGAAGCTGCTAGGTAAAAAGTAAGTTTGTTTACCAGAGTCCTTTGACCTAATCAGTATTTCAACTTTTTTTTTTTTTTTATTTATTTTGCACTTCATTTGGTAAAAAGATTCAAACCTGCAAACTGTCAAATAACGGTTTTGGGTTTCTGCCAAGAAAAATATGAATAATATATATACTTGAACTGCAATTTTATTATAGACATATGTCTTTTTCCTTTATATAATTTTATTTTTTGGGGGGGAGTGGGGAGCTTTTATCCTTATGTTTTGTGACAGAGTCTGTATGAATGACAAAATAAAGAAATTCTTCAAAACAAGTCAAAAATATCCCTAGGAACCTTTGTTAAAAGGAGAATACACAAATAACCGCGTACGTCAATACTAAGTACGTGAAATTGTTGTAATTCTTTCAACTGAACTGTGTATATGGTAATAAATTTAGCTTTCATAATTTCGTGCCACGATACACGACCGAGGTGTTTAGACACCATCACGTGTCGTATTTGGACCAATCAGGGCCCAGCTAACGACCTTTGGACTGGGTTTCAGTGGAAGTTATTTCGTCACTGCCTACGAATGCAACCAACGAGAGGCAAGCCGTCACGATTCTCGAACCCTTTATAGTTTAGTATTTATTCCTTCACTCCCCAGTAGTAATGTCATTGGTCTCTCTGATTACAAGGTAGGTAAGAAAGCGATCCGGAGACTTGGAATCGCCCATGACAAAACTGATTGAACCTTTTTAAATACAGTTCATTATGTTAAGCATTGATATGTCATATTGCCCAATCTTGGAGGCCGTTCGCAACATATAAAAATGGTATTCTGACATTTTCTTTATGTTTTAGGCTCCCGAGGTCTTCGCTGTCCAGATCTTTGCCGATTCGTTATCACTTAATTCTTCGAACCATGTCTTCTCTGCCTCCTTTCGAGAAAGGTGATTTAAAGTCACTGCCAAGCAAGGTCCAGGAGTTCGTTTCTAGCTATGCCAAGACCTTCACCCCACAGAACATCCATATTTGCGATGGCTCAGATGAGGAAAATAAAGGACTAATCGATAGGCTGATGAAAGTAGGAGCTTGTGTTCCACTTTCCAAGCATGACAACTGGTAAGCATCGTATATTTGATTGCTAATATTTTAGCTCGTGTTTTGTATATTGGACATTTCGATTACCAGGAAAACAAGAATTATCTGACTTGAACACCTATTTCTTAGCTTATACCAAACAAGAGCGCTATGTACATAATCTTCCACTTGAAATACATTTATTTTCCTAGGTGGAAATAAAAAATTAAGGATTTTTCTGATTTTATGCTGTTGAAGAATCAAAACTCAACTTATTTTCGGCTCTGACAATACCTAAAGTTCATGATCTAACATAAACAAATTCGTTTTATTAACTTGGGTTTGGTTTTGTTTCTTTTCTTCTCCAGCTATGCCGTTAGAACTGATCCTAAAGATGTAGCTCGTGTTGAATCCAAGACTTTTATCTGTACCGAGGAACGTTATGATGCAGTACCTCATGTCAAGGAAGGAGTCGAAGGAAAACTAGGACGCTGGCTTTCTATAAACGACGCTGAGAAAGAGCTTGCATTACGATTCCCAGGTGCAATGACCGGTAAGTAAGGAAGAACCTTAAGCAAACCGAAAGAATTATACCGTATTTTTGAGCGAATGTTTTCCTAAATAATAATAAAAAAAGATGTAAGTTAAATTTAGAGTCACGTCCAAGCCGGGTTTTCGGGCTTGTGATTGGAGGAACGAGTAGGCGTGTTGGGGTCGTGGTGTGTGTCATATGATTCGTGGCACTACACACGTAGAGGATTCCTTTTGATTATCGTTATCGTTGTGGCGATTAATATTGACTTAGGAACATTTGATGTATTGAACTTTATTTCTGATGTTTAAATTCGTGATTCTAGTATTTTTTTTCCTTATTAAAAAGAAATGTTTATTCCTAATTTGCACCAAAGAAGTTTTATTATTTGATTAATTTCCTTAATACTGACAAAATTAATGTATACTGTACTGAATCTTGGATTTTTGGGATGATTTATAGGTTATCATAATAGTTAAATTGGTTTTAAAAAAACTTTAGATACACCTTATTATTGCAAGAACATTGTCATGGAAAAATAACAATTAGGAATTAATAAGAAATGTTTTTTACTTTAATTATAAAACCCCCTAGATTGGTGAGAATATAACTGTTTTAGTAAATACCAACAAGATCATCTCAAAAAATGTCAGTCTATACCTTCAAAGCAGTGAAATAGTTAAATCTGTTTTGCAAAAATATCCTATTTGTTATTTATTATTTTTAATATCACAACATTCTTGCAATAGCTGGGTTTCACTTGATGTTATTTCGTGTATTGTGTGCAATGTTCATCAGCTGAATCACAAGTTTTCAATAGAATTCTTTCTGGCTGACAGCACATGGCAGAGCTTTCAATAATATTTGGAGTAGACGGTCAATCCAAAAAAGTAGGGGTCCATATCCCCCAAGGGGCCGTAACTTTATTTGGCAATGAATTAATTTTTTGTCAAAATAGCCGGTAGTTTAAGGTGAAGTATCCGGCGATAAGCCACCGGTAGTCACCTTTTATTAAAAGCTCTGACATGGTGGTCAGTGTTTGACCACCATTTGGAGCAGATAATGAGATTCAAAGACTTTTATCAGCTGATTGAAACCCAGCTATATAGGTGTATTGTCAGGTAACAAATTAAGAAGTACAAAATTAATAATCGCGAAAAATAAGTGAATATATACAACTTAAACACTTTGTTGGAAAAATTTAAAGAAAACATATACTGACTTTATTAAATTGTACTTTCTCTAGGCCGTACTATGTATGTCTTGGCTTACAGTATGGGACCAGTAGGATCACCTGTATCCAAGATAGGTGTACAGATCACTGATTCCCCCTACGTAGTATGCTGTATGCGTATCATGACACGCATGGGATCTAAGGTCATGAATGTACTTGGCGATGGAGACTTTGTGAAATGTGTCCATACAGTTGGATTCCCTAATGACGGCAAGAAGCAGCCAAATGTTCCATACTGGCCTTGTGATCCAGAGAAAACCTTGATTCTACACTTCCCTAAAACCAGAGAGATCAAGTCCTTTGGTAGTGGCTATGGAGGAAACTCCCTGCTTGGCAAGAAATGTTTTGCACTGAGGATTGCTGGTAATATTGCTAGAGATGAAGGGTGGATGGCTGAACATATGATGGTAAGTAGTTTGTTAAGTAGGAAAAGAATTGGAGTGCTGGATACAAGTGTAGATCCATGGAGAATGACCTTGGTTTTAGGATATAACACTATTACTGACAGGGATGTTATTATTTCTGCACAGATTATGGGCCTGACAAACCCTGAAGGAAAGAAGAAATACATTGCTGCTGCATTCCCCAGCGCATGTGGCAAAACCAACCTTGCCATGTTGACCCCTACCCTTCCTGGCTGGAAAGTAGAATGTGTTGGTGACGACATCGCCTGGATGTGGTTTGATAAGGATGGCCAGCTGCGTGCTATCAATCCAGAGAGTGGTTTCTTTGGTGTAGCTCCAGGAACATCAAAAGATACCAATCCCATTGCAATGAAGACTTTTGAGAAGGACACCATTTTCACCAATGTTGCTGAAACTTCTGATGGTGACTTCTGGTGGGAGGGTGAGTAACTTTTGCCCATGCTATAAATACTTGCAATAGACCTTGTTAGCTTTGTTGTTTGTTTTTCCCATTTCAGACCATGTGATGCCACTCTTGGGAGTTGATTCTTTCATGTGTAAATATTTTAACAAAAGAACATTTCTCATATGATTGTCATGTGGTCTGAAATGGGCAATTTGCATACGAAGCTAAAAAAGGGTATATTTTATAGAATCCAGAAACAACATCTAGGCTAATCAGTCAGAGCACATGGCTAACTCACAGATCAAACATTTAAACAACCTCTGGGCTGATCTAAGCCAGAGAATTGCTAACTTGAAGATCAAACCCTGAAACAATCTCTGGGCTGATCAAAGTCAGGACACAGCTAACTCACAGATCAAACGGTCCTAAAATAATCTCTAGATTGATTTGAGTCAGGGCATACCTAACTCAGATTTTGAATTGGAATTAAGCATGTTAGTGCTGTTGAGGGGAAAACCTGAGAATTCAGATAATAATTTGGAATTGAGAAAGACCACTAAGTGTTAAACTTTATTCCTGGGATTGTAAATTATAGAGCATTTTAATGACAGAAGCTATTTTTTTCCAGGTCTTGATCCACCAAAGGAAGGAATAAAAATCAAATCATGGCTCAATGAGGAGAATTGGACTCCTGATTCTGGTAGAAAAGCAGCTCATCCTAACTCCAGATTCTGTGCTCCAAGTGATCATTGCCCAATCATGGACAAGGACTGGGAGAATCCTGCAGGCGTGCCAATTAGTGCTATCTTGTTTGGTGGACGTCGCCCAACTGGTGTCCCACTTGTCTATCAGGCATTTAATTGGCAACATGGTGTGTTTGTTGCTTCTGCCTTGTCATCTGAAACAACTGCTGCAGCAGAATTCAAGGGCAAGAACATCATGAGAGATCCTTTTGCCATGAGACCATTCTTTGGGTACAACTTTGGAAAGTACCTTGAGCACTGGCTTGGTATGCAGAAGAAATCTGACAAATTGCCTCCCATTTTCCATGTCAACTGGTTCCGTGTAGATGATAAAGGAGAATTCTTATGGCCAGGTAATTTTTCATGTTATTGCCACTACCCTTACTTCTTGTTACAGAGAAAAATGTTTCAAAACCTTGTTTGGATTTTGGTATCTTCCCATCTATTAATCGTCTTGGGCTTTTGCGTGAACATGCTTCAGTCACTTTTAAATTAGCCATGCATAACGCATGCATAAAATTCAAACATTTTTCAAAAATCCAAAATGACTTATTCAAGAATTCCAAATTAGGAGTCTTTCATATTTTATTTATTTCTTGTGAGTGCAGAGTTTGAGAACCATTTTGTCTAATCCTGTTTAAACCTCTCTAATCGATAAAGGTTTTGGGGAAAACTGCAGAGTTCTGGAGTGGATATTCAAACGTTGTAATGGTGAGGACGTTGCAGATGTGTCAGCAATTGGCTACCTCCCCAAGAAAGAGGCAATCAACACAGAAGGCCTTGGAGATATTGACATGGAGAAATTGCTATCTATTCCCAAAGATTACTGGCTGGAGGAGCTTCAGAACCTCCGCAAATACTGGGATGACCAAGTTGGACAAGACTTGCCTGGCCCTGTGAATGATGAGTTTATTGCTCTGCAAAAACGTCTTGAGGCAAAGTAAAGCTCTGTAGTAAACCACTGGTCAGGAACTGATTAAAACTACTAAGTTGTATTTTACAATTTTAAAGACAGATAAACTATTGATAAATTAGGTATTATGTTCTGACAGTGCCTTTGTGGTCTTAAGAGATGTATTTACTCTAGAGACCAAAAAACATTCAAATGATTTGTTTAGTTATGTTATCATAAGAAGGATTTTGTACAGTTATGTTTACTTAGTTGTTTAGTTTTATTTTTGCTTACTTAAATTGTTCTTGTTATTGTGAAAAATCCAGCTACATAAGTGGAAATATTTTTCACGTTACATTTTTGTTCATTTGTTGTTTTCCCTTACAGATTTTGTTATTTATTTTGTTATATTTCACACCCTGAATATCAATTGAAATGATGTTATCACCTTTTTTTGTTCCAATTCCTACTCATTTCTCACGTAGCTGGGTTGCCTTTCATTAATGACAATGAATTAAAATATGTTCAATGGTATTTAATTAAGTGACAACAGCAAGTATTAGACTGTAATAATAAATGTGTAGGTATATTAGTAAGAGTTTGTATGGTTAAATATTTTCTGAGAAAAATTCAAAAAAAGGAACTCGAGATAATTATTCTGATAACTGTAATAAGATTTATACTGCACGATTTGACACTGGTTTCAAACTAGTACTCTAGTTTCATGGTTCTTTTCTTCAAGGTTTAGTTTTCAAATTCATCTTATTAGACAACAAAGGGATTGTTTAATACTACAATAAAGTAACAACATTTAGAAAAATAATGTCAGATATGTGAAAGAACTGGAATAGGTGTGAAACATTTTGAGAATTTCTCCAACTTCAAATGTTGCAAATCAACCAAATCCATTGACAGGAAAGTTTATTGTATGTTCATAGATTCCTGATAAAAAATTGTGAGAATTATCAAGTAATTTAAGAAAACTAATTCTTAGGATGAATGTATTTTGAATGCAAGAGTAAATAAACATGGATGTGGATTTTAAATCCTCAAAAATATTGTCCTTTATTTTTTAAAAACTTTTCATGAAAATGATTATGGAAAACTGGTAATATTCTCCTTTCTGGAATTCATGAGGGGACTGGGAACGAGTCTAGAAATGTGAATCTAATAAAAAAACAAACTCCATTACAAGAAAGACCACACAAAAAATAATATATTTACCAAGTTTTAGAATGTTTGGGCAAATACTGACTGATTTATAGGCTCAATAATAAGAGAGAATGTATGGTTTTTGGGGACGCTGTCCTCAAACCCCATAACATTCTCTTTTTTTTTTGACTGTTAAAAGCTTACCACTCGGTAAGTATGCATCCAAACACTGGCTCAAACTGGGGAATAATACTAATATTAGTATGACCTGTTTTGTGATGGGATCATCTCTTAGTTGACCTCATCGGCTTGGGTGTAATGTTGTCCCATTTCAGACCATGTGTCATTCCCCAGAGTATCATTTCGTTGTGTAACGGTTGTGCATGAGAAGATACATGAACATGGATACGACTCAAACAAAGAATCTTATTCTCAAGAGAATGACGTGGTCTGAAATGGGACATTACACCCAAGCTGATGAGAGTCTATTAGATTAATATTCTCACTCGGCCCCAGTCCCATCATGAATTCCGGAAAGGCCTATTCATTATAGCAGTTCTCAATAAATTATGTGAACTTGTAGTTGAGCTTGTTGTGAGCTGCATGCTATAATTCTTATTTTTGCTGCCACCAATGGAAGTAAATGAGTTGGTATCTTTTGGATTTTTGACTGGCAGCAGTAAAAGAGTAGCCTGAGAAAACAGACCTCCTTTCCCTCCTCATCCCCCTTTTCTCAGGCTATAAAAAACCTAAATTCCAACTTGAATTACACTTTCTTGATGAAATTTGTGGCATGCATTTCTATTTTTTTTTTTTTTTCAATTCTAGCCAGAATGGTGCATTTGGAAGACAAGACAAAACAGAACTTCAATTTCCTGACAAATGGAAACCTATAGTTTCGTCCAACTAATTGAGCTGCTGTTGCAAGTACTAGAAGGTTTTCCCTTTACTGTGTCATTAGCAGCTACCGGGAGTAGCTGGGGGAGGGGGGTTAGAGGGACCCTACTTCTTGTTCAACTTCCCTTAGTTTTATAGCATACTAAATGCTGAAAGGCCCTGTTCCTCACAAAACTGATTCTGGTAAAGTCACCTTTTTGTCTATGCTAGGAAATAGTCTATTAATCCCAGGGATGTCTTCCCATTTTGGGAGAGTCATCCCATTATGCATAAATGCATAACTGTGTCTTAGTGACGCTGAAATAGGCATTACTCTCAAACCACTTTTATTTATAATAGATTATTCTATTTTATACAAAATATTAACTAAAGCAAAATCACTACAAAGAAAACAATGCAACATTCTATCAAACTTTTAAAAATAAAAACTACATTATTTTCAAAAATAATTTTTATCTAGACAAAAAAGAAAAAAATATAAAGAGTATGCAGGAGTCACCATTCTAGCAGGAGAAAGTGAATAATGATCACAACATCCTTGTTTTTCCTCCAGACTTCACAACTTTTGCACTGATTAAATATTTATTTTTTCAGTCAAGGCCATGCTAGACAAAAAGAATATGAGACCTTATTTTTTACATTACAATATTCTGAGTGTGATTTCAGAAACTATCCAAATCTCCTTGAGGGAGACAGACGAGACAGACAAATAAATGACGATACAAAAATAAACTATTGACTAAGCTGTATATTAGCTACAGTAATTCTTATTAAGGTTTTCAGTAAACTCAAATTTTGTGGAATCATAGCTAATGTGAACAATTCAATCAGACTCATAATATTTATGTCTAAGGTGGGCTGGCAAGAATCAAAATAATTTCGGGAAAAATTATTTTCCCCTCCTACCCAAAATAAAAACGTGTGACCTCATTTCTATTTTGTATATTTTTTGACTAGCCACCCTTTTTTCTCTGCAAATTTTATATGCCTGGCAGCCCCCTTTTTCTTATCAGACCCCTAGACATAAATTATGAATGGTCCCTAATCAAAACTATCATTGTGTTATTTGACTCATGGTTGAATTAACATATTGTTCATGAAAGCTTGCTAACAGTAGATTATAAAACAACAAGTAATTCAAACAAGATATATATATTTTATACATTATAAAATGATACGATTTAATTACATTTCTGTATAATTTTTATCTGATTTAAATCAAGTCTTAGATTAGTTACAGGTAGTATTTGGGCATCAAACCTTTGAATGGCAAAAGTTAATAACATCAATTATAGAGCTTTTAAGTTGGGTGTGACGTCAATGGTATGGAAAATCGACTTCTGGGTCCAAAACAAAAGGCAGATTTATGAAGATTTTTCTTATCTTTTCAGCATGGTTGTGAAAAATCTTACGGCATGTCGGCAGTGGAATCATGTCCCAGCTACCTGCCCACATTACAGATGCAAACCAGACGAAGGCCAATTTTGGCTGAACACAGTCTGTCGACAGGCAGTTATCTTTAACCCAGTGACGTGACCTTTTCTTAACTAATTTGATCAGATTTTATAATTAGATTCTTAATTCCTAACATAGCAGTAAAAATATCAGAACGTCTAACCCGAGTATTAGGCTCTATATAGGGCCTGATACTCGGGCTACAGAAAGTCACACTATTTTACTATCCATAACAGAAGCTAAAAACGACGAAATTTTCTAGGTATACGGTAGAAGTATCTGTAACACCTATAGGCTATATAAGCTGCGGCACAAACACCTATCACAATTAAGGAGTTCTTTATTATCTTTCTTATCCACCTTGTACTTTCTTCATGCTGTACTCTGTCTTTAATGTCTTTTACTAGTTTTTCTGTTTTTTCCTTTTTTTCTTGCCTTTGTCTTCTTCGTAGTTCAGTCGCTCTGAATAGAAAAGGAAGACTATTTTTAAGGAAACACCCTCTAAGTCAGACCACTGATAACTCACAGATTGAGTTCAATTTAGTATTTTGGGTTTGATGGAGGGAAAAAACTGGAGAACCTGAAGAAAAACCTGGAAATCAAGCAAATGAACATACCCAACAAAAAAACTGTAAAAATGTGAAACTTAGTAACAAGAGTCCCCACTTGAGATTCTTACCCTCACAATCAACCTTCTAGCTTGTAGGCTTTCACCTAGATTGGGGACTTTTCCCCTTATGATGTCTCATGTTAAGGTGCAACAGTGTAAACCAAGTCAAGAGTTACCACCCTTAATTTCCTAAGTACATGTCGACTGTATATTGTCAGTGAGTGTCAATCATTTAATAGCAGGGCTCGAAATAGCAGCCTGCCAATGGCCAAAAGCCAGGCAAAACTTAAGGTTTGGCAGGCAAAAATAATGGTGAACTGCCAAATCGAAAATAGAAATAATAAAAAGGCAGGCAAAATTCACTGGACTGGCAGGCTATAATTGTTTCCTATTTCGAGCCCAGAATAGGTGGTTGTTAGTAATATTTTTACCTTTCCTTGCTTGTGCTCGGCTGGGGATTATCATCAGGTGACTTTATTTGGGTAACCTAATTCATTGTGAAAATATCATTTTAGTAAGGGTACATGTAGCTAGGAGGTAGAAGAAATGGTTGGATGGGGCACATGCTGTAAGAAAGCATACACTTTCTATTTTGCAATCACCATTCCTCTCTACTTGTAAGAAAAAAATATTTGCATGCCTGTGGTGCTAAGTGCACTTATAACACTTTGAGCACCATGGCACAATATGTCATGCTTCTCCTAACACTTCTCTTATGTTCCACCAATCACTGCATACTGATTTACAGACCCTTGTACAGTGCGAATCAAAAAACCGTGGGCCCCCAGAAATATTTCAGAGATTCGTTATCGTTCATTGACCAGTCTGAAACTCTCTAACTGCTAGAATGTCAACTGATTTGTAGTCAAATAAACTTCTTGTAGTTAGAGAGTTGTTTCAGATTGTTCAACGAACAATAAACGATTATTAATTTTCTAAATTATTTCTGTGTGCCCAGGGTTTTTTGATTCGCACTGTAATGAATCCTACAATGCTTTATTTTCTGTGTTTGATATCAAATTAATTTTATTCTTTTTAATTTCATTCAAAACACAAACTTCAAGAGAATAAATTTGACATCAAACGAAAATAAAGCATTCATTTGTAGGATTTACTGCACACAGCACTTTTCTAAAAAAAAAATTATTTTTTTATTGATTACCCTTTACCTTTTTGTCCAACTCTTGCTCCTTTGATTGAATTTCAGTTTCAGATTTCCGTGGATTTGTACCAATACTACCACCAATACTTTCAATTGAAGGTTCATCCCTTGAGCGTACACTCTTTTCTGCCATTGTGACACGTGCATATGCTCCGTGCCCTGACTCCATGATGTCACTTCCACTTTCCATTGGTTGCGGCGCCGGTTTAGAGACAACACGCTCCTGGATTTTGATGGCATTCATTTTCTCTAGAACAAGAGCAGGCCCTGTCAAAGTTATCTTGCCCGCTTCAGTCAGGGGCTTTCTAAGTTTGTCTTCAGTCTTTACTAATTTTTCACTTTTATCTACAATTTTTTGTCTCTTGGAAACACTTTGCTGTTCAACTGAACTTCCTGTTTCTACAGCTGCTGTGATTAATTCTTTAACTTCCTCTTTTCCTGGGATTCTATCAACTTTTTCCTTGCTGATCAGTTCTTTTTCCTTGTATTCTTCTACAAAATCTTCCTTTTTACTGCTAGGCTTTTCCTTGCCTTCTATTTTTCTATCACCATTCCTGTCTATCACCACTGTAATGTCTTCAGAATCTAATGCACATGCCTGTATACCAATACTTTCCTTACTAATCAATTCCACTTCCACTTCAGTGCTTGGTTGTTCATTATCGACATCCATTTTTACAACCTCCTCCATATATGGTATAGATGTCTGTATAGCAATTTCAGTACCCATGACTTTTTCTCTTTCCATCTTTTGAGGAGTTTCTTTTCTCATTTCTGTAAAATCTTCTCTATATTTCATTTTTTCACTGGGTTTTTCTGTTTCTTCCATTCTAGTTTCCATCTCTTTGCTAACAAACCTGGATTGTCTTGTATCCATCTTCTTTTCCCTTTCTTTCCTAACTTCTATATCTTTTGTTTTACCTCTTTTTGGAGTTTCTTCTGTTGTTTTTGCAAACTCTTCTCTACCTTTCCTTTTGTCATGTAGTGCTTCTGTTTCTCCCATTCTACTTTCTTTTTCTTTGCTAAGCAGTCTGGATTTCCCTGTATCTATCTTCCTTTCCCTTTCCTTGGTAGCTTCTCTATCTCTTCTTGCAGTTACTTCTTTTGCTTTTGCAAACTCTTCATTATCTTTTAGTCTACCAAGTCCTTCTGTTTTTCCCATTCCACTTTCCATTTCTTTGCTGACAGGTCTGGATTTTCCTGTGTCTATCTTCTTTTCTCTTTCCTTCCTAGCTTCTTCATCTCTTTTTGCAGTTACTTCTTTTGCTTTTGCAAACTCTTCTCTATCTTTTAGTCTACCAAGTCCTTCTGTTTTTCCCATTCCACTTTCCATTTCTTTGCTGACAGGTCTGGATTTTCCTGTATCTATCTTCTTTTCTCTTTCCTTCCTAGCTTCTTTATCTCTTTTTAATTTTGTTGCTTTTGCAAACTCTTCTCTATCTTTTAGTCTATCAAGATCTTCTTTTTCTCTCATTCTACTTTCAGTCTCTTTGCTCACAGCTCTGGATTGTCCTGCATCTATCCTCTTTCCTTCCTTCCTAACTTCTTTAGTTTTTGCTTTACCTGATTTTGCAGTTTCTTGTGTTGTTTTTGCAAACTCTTCTTTATCTTCAAGCTTGTCATGGAATTCTTCTCTTTCCACCATTCTACTTTCCATAGCTTTTCTTGGCACAATTGTTTCTGCAGCTCTTTCTCTTTCCATAGTAGCTTTTTCCACTTCTTGAGTTGTTTCTCCTTCTATTTTTGAAAAGTCTTTCTGAACTTCAATCTCAGCCTGCAGTTCTTCTTCTTCTTCCATTTCAATGTTCTCCTCTTCAGTTTTATGACTAGTTTCTGTTTGAATGCTATCCTCCTCTTCATTCTCTTTTGAATTTCCTCTGAGGCCTTGTCCTTCACTTTCTTTGGTATATTTTTCATGTTCAGTTGGTTCCTCCTTTGTATCAAGTCTTTCTCCATCCTCCTCTGATTGTTCAGATGATGCTGAAGATGACGCAGAGAGATCAATGATTTCATCTTCACCATCACTTCCGTCAGATGAAAGATTATCTGCTTGAAAACCTTGATAAGAAACATCTAGAATAACACACCAAAATAGGTTAAAAACTTGTACAGCTTGCACTTAAGAAGGGAATGAATTAAAGATCTTCTAATCAATTTGAGCAAAAATTTCCATGAATCAAAATAACAAATTTTTTAACAGTTGAAAAAATTTTTTAAATTCTTAAATTATATTTTGTCAAATGAAAAAATCTTACTGTAATACCTAAATATTACTTTGTTTTGATTTACAGGTCTTGGGGATCTTGATTTTATCTTTTCTCCTTTTTGCTCCAAGTTTACCTTTGCTGGCGCGAGGTGTTGCAACTGCAGAGGTTTCTTTAGGGGTTTCTGCAGCATCCGATGTGCTCTCGGTTGGGATATCAGGTAGACTTCTTTTTCTTTTGGGTGGAATATTTGCTTCATTATCAACTGTTTGATCTACTTCCGGTCGCTTACGTTCTGGTACAGGGGGTGGTACTTCATCTTCTTCAGGTTCTTTAATGACAAGACAATGAATATAATAACTTTCTTACTAAACACTGTGGGAAGCACGGCTGGCATAGCAGTGAGAGTGCCCACCTCTTACCAAGGCAACGGGAGTTCAAGTCTGTATGTGAGTAGTGTTTCTAGTCGGTTCTCTCCTGTGCTTTGAGGGTTTTTCTCTGGGTTCTCCAGTTTTCCTCCCTCCACAAAAATCAACTTCTAAATTCCAATTTGATCATGAAACAAAGGCCACAGGGTTTTTAGCCACTGGCTATTATGTGCTACCCTCGTAAAACAAGGATGGTTTAATATCCTGTATGTTGTGATGCCAAGTTTCTCACCACTATACATTAAACAATGATTGAATGTCATACCTCGTTCATTTAAGAACTTATCAAGTGCCTCTTCATATACTTCTGGCATAAGCATGTGTGTGCCTTCAAGGATTGCAGCATATGTGAAGCGCAGTTGATCAGGGGTTTGGATTAGTCCTACTCTATAACGACGAATCCCTAGCAGAGCTGTCTTTACATCAACACCATTGAGATCTCGGGTCTGCTCAACCTGAAATCATGCAATGATTTCAATAATAAAATCCTTTAGCTGCAATCTTGACAGTACAGTTTAATTTACAGAAAATTCAGAATGTTTCAACTTTGCACAATAGACATGTCATTGAGTAAAGGGTAAGATTTCACAGTTTCGACACAGAAATAATTGAGGTTTCAGCTGCACATTTTTCGGAAAGCAGGCGTAAAATTCTGTTGCTCATTAGAACTCGCTACCAGAAGAATCTGTCGATCTGCTGGGTTCAACCAATCAGGAAAGAGATGAACTTCGACTTCCAGAACAAGTTCCACCAGGCTTCATTCCCAGGGGTATTTCTTCTGGTAATGAGTTCTAATGAGCAACAGAATTTTACCCCTGGGTTCCTGAGGATACACTGGTGGCTGCTTCAACCTCAAGTTATCCAGGAATAAATATGATCTTTTGCAGTAATGTGTGGAAGTAAACAACTGCACCTTTTGGTATTTTTGTGTAATTACCTCTTTTAGTATCGAGTCTACCATGATAAATGTTCCTGACCTGCCAATTCCAGCACTGAAAAAAAAAGGTGTATTTATATATACCTGTCCATGGTGATGATTACAAACAGCACCAAAAGCGCACTCAGGTCAAATACAATAACCAAGAAACAGACATTTGGTTTGGACTTAAAGTACTTTAATTACAGCATTACCCATATTTATCTTATCACTGTCAACTAAACCCCACCCCAACTGTTACTTACCTACAGTGAATAACAGAAGGCCCAACATCAGAAGACAGAACACCTGCATTACGGGCTTCAAATAAAAAGGACAGAAATGTAGCTGGTGATGTAGGTACTCCAAAGTCTGGCCAGTGAAGATAATGAAAATGGAAAACATTTCGCTTTTCTTCTTCCTTGAATTAGAAACATTTTACAAGTTAGCAGGCTAGCTGTACAAGACAAAAATATTCTAAGCACACAGCTCTCATCTCACAACTGAAGGTAATTTTTGAAGAGGTAAGAAAAATGGAATAACCAGAGAAAAAGGAATATAACAACAGATCAAACCTACCCTATCCACATGGATATGTGGTATACCTTTAATACACCATGCATTTGATGCAAACCAAAAATGGTATATGATGCAAACCACTGTTTTTAAAGACCACCAACTCACTTGCACAGGGTTAGCCTCATTTATAAGTCAGCTATTCATAGACACTATTAAAAGTCAGTGGGATCTCAAAACATTGGTATTGTTCAACTTTCACATTCTTTGCATTACAGTTGACTTTTGAAAATCATTAGCAACAGCCATCTGTAAATATGTCAAGAATGTGCAAGTTGAATAATAGCAAACCCATGGACTTTTAATGGTGTCTTTGAATAGCTGACTCTGCTAACCCTGTGCAAATGAGTCTGTGGTCTCCAAAAAAACAGCAGTTTGCATAGAATACACCTTAATCCAAAATGGCGCACATTACATGGAAACGAGGCATCAAGGGCCAAAATGCAAAGAAACAAATGAATATAGGTATTCAATCACCAGTCCGGTCTTTCTTTCCCCCTTACATTCAGGAACACAGCAGTTTTGCGGCATTAGATTATAAGAAACACTGTAACTTTGTAACTTTGCACGGCCGGGTGAGTTACATGAAAACGAGACATCCAGGGCCAAATTTACAAAGTTACAGTGTTTCTTATAATCTAATGCCGCAAAACTGTTGTGTTCCCGAGTGTAAGGGGGAAGGAAAGACCGGACTGGTGATTGAATACCTATATTCATTTGTTTCTTTGCATTTTGGCCCTTGATGCCTCGTTTCCATGTAATATGCGCCATTTTGGATTAAGGTGTATGCAAAACTGGTGTATTCATATCACTGATATCAAGCCCTGGGCTTGAAATAAAAACCTGTCAATAGACAATGTCTGGCCAGAATTGGAGCTTATGATCCGGTCACATCTTTGCGTTGAGCCAAAAATGGTATATGACCAAGCTAAAACTAATTTCAGTCAACATGACCAGCGACTGACTGACGGCCGTTACTTCAAGCCCTGTAGCCGAAGATGCATGCACCTTTTATATAGCTTTATGTTATAGTAAAATATTAATTGCAATATGTAAAGTAGCAGTCTTTTCATCTTTCTCCTTTCCTTAATTGCCTTACCTTCATATTGAAAATCTCTAATTTCCTAACAGTAAAGAATTCACTCATATTTTCTTCAATATAAGTAATTCGAAAGCATCCAAACTCCAGTACATCAGTGTGGCCAACTTTCTCTCCACATGGCCAATATTGATGGCATTTGAGCTGAAAATCAGTGAATATAATTAGCATTCACAAACAACATTTTTTTAGTCAAATACAGCTAAAGCTACACATAATTCTGTCAAAACACTGGACTGATAAATGACCTAATGTACAAGGATTGTGGGTTGTGAATCTGAGGATGGGTTTACATGGTAAATACTGGACAATTTTTTAACCATTCAAAAATTGGGGAAAAGTTCCCAAATTTGCACTGCTAGGCAATTTAATTTTTGTCCACTGCAGAAACTAGCACTGCTAGTTGTGTGTAAATGGAATGTTTAAATATATATACAACTATTTGAATGGTTAAAACAATCTGAACCCAGACTGAGATTTATTTACCTGATTCTTTTCTATAACTCTATTCAGCATAATAATGGCCTCTGTTTTTTGCTCCCATACCATCTGCCAAAAATGAGTTGCTGTATTCTTTAGAGGTCCTTGTGTGAGGATATATCTTCTGTTCACTGAAGGCACCTAACCATTACAAACACATAATCCCATCAGTAACTATTATTATTATACATTTTTATCACTATCTCGCTTCTGAATGGCCAAGAGCCCTCAGCCAATCCCTGATATTATGTGATCATGTTGAGTTCACTCAAGGTCACAATGGAAATGGAAATACATACTTTTTCAAAAGCAGAATTAAACCTTTATTCTTAGTTTACAAAATGTATAATCAAAACAATTACAGAATTTGGTTTTCGTATAATATTGTAAATATCAAGACCTCAGTCTTCTTTTTTTATCTGCCTACGGCTTCGACCTCATCCAATAATAATTATTGTTTAATATGGCTCCCAGAGTTGATCAAAAAGGGAACAAACTTGGCTTTAAGAATTTGCCCGAAATTCAAATAAAAATTTTTCTTGCCTTCCACCTCTTTCAAATATCAAACATGACAGCACTATAATTTGCAGAGCAATTAAGTTTAAATGACTCTAGTCACTTAGTCTAGTAACATGAACTGTGGAGCACCCTAAAAAGTGCTGGGGTGTAAGGGACTAGTATGGGAAAAAGTGTTTAGGCTAAGATTGGAAAATATGAGACTAGTATGGGAAAAAGTGTTTAGGCTAAGATTGGAAAATATGAGACAAGTATGGGAAAAGGAAAAAAGTGATAGGTTATAGCGCCAGCCCCTCCCCCCATGCGGTCCCTGAGTATCAAATAATTTAAATGAAGACAGTTCTTACTATCTGGTCAGGTTTATATAATTTAGCACAAGGATTTCCTGACTTTTCCCTGGCATCTAAACATGGCATGTGGACTTTGTACCATCATAATAATTTTTCATGATAATAATTCACAATCTTATTATATTGATCTAAATAAAGTAAAACAATGCAATACAAGTCTTTTCTGTGTAAACATTTGGATAATTTATCATCAATATAGGAATATACAATGAAGACAACAGAAAAACAACTTTTTTACTATTTTTACAATTTTTGGTTTATAATGAAGACAAAAAATCTCCTAATGTATTGTTCCATTGTTGTTTTTTCTTGACAAGTGTCAGTTTTTTTGTATATCAAGGCTTTGAGTATGATGACAATGTCATTTTTTCTTGACGAGCAAGGGCTTTTTTGTATAAAGTCTTTATCATAAAACAATCATATGGAAAAATTACTTCCAGGTACCATCCAAACAAAAAGCAGTTCTATAAAAGTTTTCCTTTTTTTTCTTCATGAAATTATTTGTTGCCCAAATTTCCAATTGTTTCAGGTAGAGGTTAAGTCTATACCATCAAGAATATTTTTCACTTTATTCTAGGCCTAGTTTTTGTGTTTTTTGAGCAGTTAGACCCAGAGGTATGTCACAACTGAAAAACTCTATTTACATTGACTTGCTCATTCAAACCCCAGTTATTCAATGGTCCAAAATTGTGAAACTTTAATCCGAAGAAATATAAAGCTATTCGCTGGCTTATTTGGTTCCATGTTGAGAAAATCCTTGTTATTTACGATGTCGCAAAGATTTTCTGAATATATAAACTCACAGTCCATAAATAACAGATGACATTACATCATACATCTTTTCTGATTCAAAAACTGCCCAACAAATCGTTCACAAAACTATCTTGGATACAAGCTACAGCTGTATCCAGAAATGCAAAAGAAATGCCATAAATTCCATCAAGATTTAGGTATGATTTTTCTCCTGTTTTCTTGTTAACCTCGTATCGAGGATAGTTTTGAAATCTGTCTACATAGTCCCATGCAACATCGTGCAAGTTGATGAAGAGCAGAAATTACGATAAAAATCAAAAGGAAAATTACATGTACCCAAGCCATCAACATTTTCACCTGCTTCTATGCAGCATATCCTAATGAGAATGGCTTCTCTTCAAGAACGCAATCAGCTGGATATCCTTCATTAAAAGCTAGCTAAAATAAATTGTCTTTATCTAACTCAGTTGGGAACCACTTCCAACAAAAGTGGTATTTTTAACTACTCCCACTTCTTTTGCCTTCTTTTATGCCTTTTTTATCAATTTTCAATCAGAAATGTGTTAAGTTTGAAAGATTTTTTCAATTCTTGGAGATTCGTGGTTCTCTTTACTTGATCATCACGATGGATTAATAAATTCGGCAAAATAAGGGTATTCGAATTTATACTTATCAATTTAATAATTTAAAATATTTTTTTTAATTTTATTACTTTTTTAACAGAGATATACAGAGATATGATTGACTATTGTGATGATGCTATATTTTCAAAATACAAAAGTTTAGTTCAGAAATTAGTTTGCTGTTTTATCAATATTAATACCAGCAACAATATTTATCTATAAAAAATCTGCCCAAACTTTACAAGACAAGTATTAAAATCACCTTAAAACTAAGAAAATACACACATATATATATAGTACTAATACACTCTCAATGAACATTAAAATTACCTTAAAACTAAGAAAATACACACATATACATGGTACTAATAAACCCTCAATGAACATTAAAATCATCTTAAAACTAAGAAAATACACACATATACATGGTACTAATACACCCTCAATGAACATTAAAATCATCTTAAAACTAAGAAAATACACACATATACATGGTACTAATACACCCTCAATGAACATTAAAATCACCTTAAAACTAAGAAAATACACACACATATATATAGTACTAATACACCCACGATGAACATTAAAATCCCCTTAAAACTAAAAAAATACACACATACATATAGTACTAATAAACCCTCAATGAACATCCTGAAGGTAGTTCTTGATAATTCAAAAATCAATATTCCTTATTGTGATATTGTCAATTTTGTTTATCAGAAGATTTTAAGGAAATAACTTTAACAATAAAACTACATTCAAAAGATTTTTACCCCTAAAAAAATTAAGCCGTGCACAAAATTCTGACAGAAGAATAAGCTTAATTTTATATTCTGAGTGACATTGTTTTAAGTTTATATCTTAATATAAACTTAATTTGTAAACCGGAGAAAATTCTTAAAACTAATTTAGCTCAAGGGCATTGGGGCAAATATTTATTCTTTCTAGCTCTCTTAGGAACTAAGGAAGTAAATTCAGTTGTAAATTGATAGAAGAATTAAACTCTTCCCGCGGGGGAACTGAATTAAAATTTTATTGAAGTAGACACAGGAAAAACATTTTCAATATCGTAAACTTACTTCGACGAGATTAGCATTAATGTAGTCAGTATCTCCTTCCTTCAGCACTACTCTGCTATGGTCAACTGAAAAAAAGCGGGAAGACAGGTATTTATTTTGCGGTTTTAAAACGTTTAAACGAAGAAAAAAGAAGTTGAAGAAGACAAGTTGAAGAAGAGAAAGGACAACTCACAAGGCAAGACGTCGCGATATCTATTAAAGAGGCGGTTTTCTGGTAATTTTGATATCTTCTGGGGACCCGCATTTTCCTTGGCTATCCAGTTTAACTTCTGTAAAAGTAGATAAGCAGAAAACCAATGACAAAAAGCGATAAAGATAAAAATTAGAAGTCTCCAAGAACACGTTTTTGTACGATTCAAAATAACAACTAACGTACGGAAAGTGAATAACCAAGCCTCAAAAAATACAACACAAAATCGCTGTATGATCATCATTTGCTTACTTGGAAATAAGGGACCCATCCAGCCGAAGAGTCCAGCTCGTCTAGTTCTGATAACATTATGTTTTTGGAGGGAAAATAAGACAAAATCAAGTCATTCTTCGCAGTTGATCCAGGAAAAGCTGCTCTTCTTGCACAACTAACTACACTAGAACCAGTCTCCACGCGGGATCTCCTGCTGGGACAACAAAAAACTACTCTCCCTCCCCCCTAAGGGCTGGTGGCCACTTTTCCTTCAGTCTTGCCCTCTTAGTAAATGTACCAATACTAACCTAATGCTAGGACAGCAAAAAGACAACTCTAGCTGGAAACGATTGTTATAGGGACTGTCAATTGTTTATTGGAGGGAAGGGAGGATGGGGTTGAGAAACTAGAAGAAGAAGAAAACATTTTTCTCACACCCATCTTCAGTATGCCTATTTTTTCGCGCACCCTGTTTATTTTCTACATTTTTTACCCCTTAGCCCAATCATTTTGAGGCGGTTTTACGGTATAAAAAGCAATCCTTTTTATCGATGGGTTTTAACATTCAAGTGTAAAAATGCGTACTAAGGCAATATCAAATGACAACTCCATGTTGACTATAAAAAGCCACCCCTTCCACGGTTGGTGAACATCCTGTGTCAACCTTCAGTCCAATCTCACGTCCGGTTTTATTCATTAACGCTAATATCGAATTCAGGATATTTCTCGCTAAGAATCAACCTGCTTTTCAGCTATTATGAATCGGAGCCTTGAAGGCGCTATGAACTGCTGCATGCGGGTGATCGGAAGTGTGGGAAATGACCTCCCAAGACGGAAAACAAAAGACAGTCCAGAAGGCACCTGGTATTTTGGTGACTGACTGTTGCTAATACATTAATAAATATATGTTTTGCTTTAGAGCCGTAAGGCATGGTGTGGCAAAAGTCCCATAGCTGGGCTGGGGAGGTATTTTAAAAGGTTAAAGGGAATCGGGAGCAAGGGCATGGTGAGGTCCCCATCAAAGGGGGGGGGGGGGGGGGACAAAGTACCATTTTCCACCATATCTTCAGGAATCCCGTATGGGTTAATGAAATTGGGTGTCAAAATTAAACTTTTGGGGTAAAGGCGGCTGGGAGCAGCCGCTCCCGCAATCTCACTACTACGCCACTGGATTGCCATGGCCGGAGGTCAGGTTAAGGTGGAGGCGGCCGTGCAATTGCCCGCGGCTAACAGTGACTTCACATCACACTAAGAAGCCGTGAAAAGAATCAAGAAATATGCTAAGATGGACTTTAGGACTCGACGGTCATACTTTCGGCTTTCTTCAATTCCTTTCTTCATTCTCTCTTGACTTTCTTTCTTTCATTTGGTAAAAATAAAAACGGGAAAACATTAATTCTCTCCAGTGGTATAACTCAGTCTAAAGCTTAAATGTCATATAAACACCGTCTTTTATTTAAGTACAAGTATATATTATCCCAAATTTGTTTCAAACAACTGAACATCAGATTTCACTTTCAGAAAATTGCACTCTTTCATATTCATTTAAGTATATTTTTAGAAAAACTGTACATTAAATATTCCGCATCGAGTACATCATAAAATGATTCTATTTTACATATCCAAATTAAACTGTATTGGGTTGATTAATTCTA
Organism: Anthopleura sola; assembly: GCA_023349425.1. NCBI lineage: Eukaryota > Metazoa > Cnidaria > Anthozoa > Actiniaria > Actiniidae > Anthopleura > Anthopleura sola. The sequence continues at coordinate 6,118,531 of JALHLI010000001.1, forward strand.
ATCATCGTCATCGTCGTCGTCCATGTCTTCCATTTCTTCAGCCGCCTCTACAGCTTCTTCTTGTGCTTTCTTTAAAGCCCTTTCTTCTTCCACTGTTGGATCGTCTATTTCGGTTACTTCTGGCACTATGGGGTACTCTTTCATTAACTCTGGGGGAGGGGGAGGAGTGTAGTTGTCTGCATCGTATTTGTGTCCCCATCCGATGTAAATATTTTCAAATTTCCTAAAAAGAATACGATAAGCAAATCTTAATGCCGAAAACTTGGCGTTAAATATAATCTTAAACGTAGTGGATGCGATATCTTAATTCTACGTAAAAAAAAACCCACTTGATTTAAATTTCAAACTATTGTCTTAATTCACTCAGTCAATAGTCATTTTACTTTTCTAGGGGGGGGGGGGACTAAGATTTAAAATGTCGTAATTTTGTAATTTGTTATATTTGGCCAATGACTGTGTAATTTGCATTGAGTGCGTGTTTGTGGGGGGGGGGAATCCGTCCTATACTCGCATGCATACTGATGGCGCTTGCGCATATCGCTTTGCAAAAAAGTTTACAATGATTTTTTTTCAGGGGAAATCCCGAAGGTATAGAAAAGACAAAATAAAGTAGCTTATTGTGTTTACCTGTCTTTAGCAAACGCATAGCTTCCCGGCCATCTGTTTGATCTCATCACAGCCAAAGCGTACCGAGGAAGAACCTCAGATGACAAGGAGGGCGTCCATGCAGGCATCCCATTCAAAGCTTTAAAAAAAAACACGCCATATTCACGTTAATAGAGCGAAAACACTAGAACCATGAAATAAAAACAAAATAGTTACTAACTAATAGTTTTTATTTAGTGACTATTTAGTCAATATCACTCAACCAGAAACAACAAATACAAAAGGAAACAATACCTCATTACAACTTTACTTGTCTCTTATAGTAACTAATAGTCGCTAAATAAGAACTATTACACACTAACAATTTGATTTTGTTTCATGGTTCTAGTGTTTTCGCTCTACTTGCGCTGGTTATCAGATAGTCCCCTTTTTTAGGGTCGTCACGCAACACGGTATCAGATGCAATCAGGGTTGTAGCCAGGATTTTGCCTTAGGGGGGCTTAAAATCCGTTTTCAGAACATCAACCAAAAAAAAAAAAAAAAACGGCCAATTAAAAAAAAAAAACTGCAAACACGCAACTGGCAATTAATATGTGTCTCCATTTCAACATTTGATCTTTGATTGAGCCATGTCCTGACTTTGATCAGCCTAGAGATTGTTTCAGGGTTTGTTTCAGGTTTCAGGTTTGTTTCAGGTTAATCTCTGAGTTGGTCGTGCGCTGACTTAGATCAGTCCTGAGGTGGTTTTAGGGTTCGATCTGTGAGTTAGCCATGCCTTAACTTTGATCAGCCCAGAGGATGTTTCAGGGTTCGATCTGTGAGTCAGTCATGCCCTAACTTTAATCAGCCCAGAGGTTGTTTCTGGGCTTGAAAAAAAATGAAGTGATTACTCTCCATCCGAATGGTAAATTGAAGGTGTTCTTACGTTCATCATCGGAAACAGACGTTAGAAGTGAAGGCCCGGTCTCTCTTTTAGGCTCATCAGCAGCCTCTTTCTCCTCTTCCTCTTCCTCCTCTTCGAATTCGTCTTCAGATTTTTCAACAGGATTATGCCATATACATCGACCCTATAAAATAATCAATATTTCTCATAAATGAGACTCATATATATGATATCTTATTTTTGTCACCAATGTTGTTGTTCTAAGTGATTCTTATCAGAGGCATTAGTGAGGTCTTGATCACAGGGGGCATGCAGTGCACCATTTTCCCGCCATTTCCACAGGAATCCCGCATGAATTAATGAAATTTCGGTGCCGAGACCAATTTATTTGGGGGGGGGGGGGGGGGTAGGGTCCCCCATAAAAACCTTGGATACGAAGACACACGTTTCGATAAGAGCGCAAATGAACCGCAATCTTGAGGTTTGGATAATACACTCATTTTCAAAATTGTGCGACCCAGGCGACTACGTATTGTAGTTGTAATTTGAGTCATCTGGGTGTCTGGCTTTCATCAATCAAATTTTCAATGGTCTGAGCTAGTAAAATTTTGATTGATGGCAGCCAAAAACCCAGACATCTTGGGCTGTGTTGCTCCAAAATTATTTAAAAGGTGTAATTTTTTTTTGTGAATTTCAACACTTACTTGAGGTAGAATATGTTGCACGTGGTGTACCCAGTTATTCATAGTGGGGTCAGCAAGTTCTTGTACATTAATTCCTTCAAATTCTGTGTTCAAAATATAAGAATCCCTTTCCTCTGATTCTTCCTCCTCTTCCTCTTCTTCTTCAAACATGTAGTACCCTGCAGGGCTGATGCTACAACCAGCTGTTATCCTGGCCAGCTGTGTTCGAAGATAGTTGGTTTCATTTCCTGGAAATGGTGGGTAGCTGGCAATCTGTGCAATTAAAAGACGAATAGATTATTATAATCTACAGTTTTTAAGAGATAGGAACTCTTGTATACACCTACTTGCAAGAACGTTGTCATACAACATTTGAGCATTTGTAGTTTAGTGGATTAGGAATAAATTAAAAGTACAAAAGAAGATCATTGAAGCAGAACTCTTTCTTTTGTACTTTTAATTTATTCCTAATCTTGAAACTACAAATGTTCAAATGCTGTATGACAACGTTTTTGCAAGTAGGTGTATATTATCGTAAGAAAATTGGGAATGGTGAGATCATCTGTCACCTTAAACCACACTCTCTTACTCCTTTTCAAAATGAAAAATATGAGAACAGATTACTGTTGATTTGATCGGTCCTCTTCGGAATCCACTGTTTCTTGGAGGATACTCTTTCATTAACACTGGGGGAGGGGGAGGAGTGCATCATTCATCTGATGTAAATATTTTCACCACAACTCTCATAGACTGTATCTTTCAATTAGTACAATACTTACAGGAGCATCAAGTCTCCCTGTAAAGAACTTCTTGATTTGTCTTGAAGCTGTGATTTGTGCAGGTGTGACAGGTGGTAGCTTGATCCAAGGTTTTCCAGCTGCAACAGCACAAAGAAAAACATTAAATTAAAATCTCCACTAAAATTCCAACAGTTCTGCATTACAGTAGTTGTCAATTTTGAAAAGCATAGAATCAATAATGGCAGGGTGTATTTGTAGGGAACTTTCTTCTCACATCTGTTATTTCATTCCCTGGATTGGACATGACAATGATGTGAATAGTTTGATTGAACTCTCCTTTGATTTGAATGTTTTTCCCTTGGCTCTCTAGATTTCCTTCCATTCCCTCCCCCCCCCCCCCCCCCCCCCATTCTCACCACATATACCAAACCTCAAACCTCAAATGCTGAGCTGAATACAAACCCAATTTTTTTTTGGTTTGTGGCACACATGTACAGTTTATATATAATGTAAAACATTTACGCTTACGCTCATTGGTGACAAAATACACTTTCTTGTTGGTTCCTACTCTGTTTTCTTCCTTGGGAATGGGAGGTGGAGGCTTCCAGTCTGATTTAGGTGTGTCATCCTCTTCGCCTGCCTCTTCATCTAAGTCAATGATAATTATACAATGAGACATATTTTTCACATGGCAATTAAAAATTACCATTAAGCCCACTGCCTGAATGAGTAGTAGGCAAATATATTATTTAGCCCATGTCAAGCACAACTTATATATATTCACACATATTTTCATTATTAGACAGATTTATTTAGCAAACATGATGTGACATGAAAGGGGACGATGGTGCACATGCTAATGAATGACTTCCAAAACAACTGGTGACGTTGCAATGCATCATTCATGATGCCATTTTCCTCGGCTGCTTTCACATTCTTTTCAAGTCAGTCATTGCGACCTCAGCAGACATTTGGAAGCCAATCATTAGTGCACCACTGTCCTCTTTCGTGTTTCCTAAATCTGTCTATTATACAACCAAGAACAACTAGCTATAATTCAAGTTATCTGGGTTGTTGGCTTACACCAATCAAATTTGCAATGGTCTGAGCTATATAATTGATGGACAATGGCCAAAAAACACAGACGAAAACCCAGACATCTTGGGCTGTGTTGGTTGCACAATGAAAGTAGGAGTAAAACCTGCTTTTAATTAATTAATTAAAGTAATAATGGAAAATATTAATTATTAATTGATTTTCAAGTCTTATACATTAATCATTTTGATCAATTCTTACCATCTTCATTCTTGTCTTCATCCTTTTCTCCTTCACCTTCTCCTTCCCCCTGGATGACAAATATTAGAAAAGGTGTCATAAATATGTATACAAGATATGGTTGATATAATACTGTCAATTTATCATTTGTTACCTCCTCTTCTTCCTCTTCATCTTCTTCCTCTCCTTCACGGAATTCTACTTCAGCTATGTAGTAATTACTTTCAATACCAAATATCTTACCTATCATGAAGAAATGATACAAATTGGATATTAATCTTAATTCCAATTAATTCTATTGACCTCATGGATGTTATTTGTTTTGGATTTCTTTATAAGTTAGTTTACAACAGTTGCAGCACTGGTAGAAAAACCACTGAGACAAGTAGAGCAGGTTTTGGTATGAGGATGAAAAGTCATAGCACAATTGGCATGGCGGATTACCACACGGCACTGACACAGCACCTAATGTTGAATGTTTTCAGACATGACACAGTATGAACACAGTCATGGAAAGGCTTGGTCCATGCCGTAAGTTTTTCACAGTCATACGAATACTGCTCTATATAACCTGCAAAGACTACCCCAAAAACTATTGATGGCTTCACTATGCCAATGATGCTGCCTCATATTTCTAGTTCCTGTGATATCAACTAGGACTAGGTATCACAGTACTCCCTCTAGATAAATTCTAGACCACAACACTTAAAAAGGATGGATCCAGCCGGAGGGTCAGGGGGTCCAGACCCCCTGTCGTACCTAATAAGGTTCCACTGTTTATTTTCCTAAAATTTAGTTTTGCCACTGGTTTGAAGTAAACTTTTTATGAAGTACAGTATACATTTAGACCCCTCTCCACATTTGGACTCCCCTCACAACATTTGGACCCTCCTCTTAACAAATTTCTGGGTCTGCCCTTGCATTATGGCTGAGTGCTTCACAGCCTGTGGAATTCAAGTGTCTTTACCAAATACACATCATAAAATAAAGTGCTAATCATACACTTACCCCAGAATCGTACACTCTGTAGTGGCTTTGTATCAACCAGCTGTTTGAGAGCTAAAAATACCCTAAACATCTCTTCTCTACTCAAGCCAATTCCAGCTTGTTCAAAATAGAACTCAAGGTTCATTAGATCAGGCAGAGGTGTTTCCATGTCCTCTTCATTCTCTGCTTCCCCTCCTTCTCCTTCACCCTCTTTCTGTTGATAAAAGAAAATTAATATTAATTTTAGTCTTTTCTTTGTAAGATTATACTTTAGTACTACTAGTAGATAAACACATTTTCTTTTACAACAATTTTCATTGCTTCATACGTGCAGGTTAACATTGGCACCAGACAAATAAGCCTTAGAGAAGAGTACAGCATAAAAGTACATGTACTAAGGAACAATAAAGTACAGTTTGGGTATCAAAATCTGAGACAATCAGAGGTGGGAGGTGGCGGCACGACCGCTACACCGAACCTCATTCCCTATTGCAACTTTTGTCCTAATCAAGACATAAGTGATGAAAACTGTGGTCAAAATACATTTTTTCTGAATTGGCATTATATAATGAAATTTGTTTTAAGAATACCTCAAACAGCTTTTGTTGCATTTCAGCATTCTGTTTATCTTGAGCTTTGGCACTTTCATCCTAAAAAAATATATAATATTCGTATATACAATGAAGGCTACACACTCTAGATGCAAGAAAGTTTCAACTTTAATATACATATTATTTACAAATCAAATTTAAGTTTATATGAAATGCTTTTACCTCTTCCTTTTCTTTGTTTCCTTTTTTAATTTCTTGACTGTACTCTTCAAAAACATCTTTAAAATGTAGAACAATTTAAAAAATAAATAAGCTTATATAACAAAATAAAGGAAATCGTATTTAGGTATCACAAAAAGTTAGTTTACATTAGCTTGTTTAGATTCAAGTTCATGAACAACTTTGAACCAAAAATACTTACCAACACAGTTGCTTGGCCTTTCGTCTAATATTTTACAGAGTACATCACTCAAATGATCATATCTAGAACAATATAAAGACATTTAGCTCAACTAAAATGAACAAGAGACTTGACACAAGTTGGTACTGAAAACATCTGAAAACCATTTTCTAATCTTACTCACAGATTTTTGTTGGAAATGCTGCTGGATTTCATAAGAAAAGCTTTCACATCTTTTAACTTTTCCTCCATGGTGTTGCTGGCGACTGTATTTCTTGTGTTTTAGCAGTTTTAAGTTCCTATTTTAGGTTTAATATTGACTAAACTCAGAGCGATGCATCGAAGGAAGACAAAATGGCGAGAATGAACTGTTATGTATGGACTGTTGCCGTGGTAACAAACCAGACGCTCCGAATCTCATGGGCTTCCTGTGGTAAAACACCGAAAACTTTCCAACGGTTCCATATTTTATTAATATCCCACTCAAATTCTCATACTTGTTACTTATAAAAAGATGCCTCTAGTATAACAAGAGACTAGACCTTAACATTCTTCATTGGGCTGTTTTATAATGACCGATGCTTCTAAACTAAGCCAACTACTGAAGTGTTATTTTTTACTCAGAGAATACACCAAAACTTAGCAACCAGTTTCCAAGTTCCAATACCCGTCTCAATACTGAAATTCAGAACGTTTCCTCTAGCTAAAGCAGCTTTTGAAGGATAAAATCGAGTAATTTCCACTCTGACATGCCGTGCCATATGCCCGATTGAACTTTGAACCCTATCCAACAATGCAACGCGATCTGACATTCGTGGCTACGACTGAAACATGTCGGTGTCTAAAGAGGTCATCGTTATAACCGGTGTTTCTGCTGGCCTTGGTTACCAGATGCTCAAATGGTTCAGCTCCAAAGGGCATGTAGTCGTTGGTTGTTGTCGTTCAGCAGAGAAAGTCCAAGAATTTAACGCGACTTACTGTGGAGATGGTAAACCAAAACAGTTCTTTGCTGTTGACATAGTAGATGACTCGGCTGTTGAGAACTGGGCTAAAGAGGCCATAGCGAGTTTTGGAGCCCCGTCGTATGTGCTAAACAATGCTGGTCTTAATAACAAGCATGTTCCTTTTTGGGAAATATCAAAGGGAGAGTTTGACAAAGTCGTGGATATCAACATCAAGGGATCTGCAAACGTGATCAGGCATTTTCTCCCAGACATGATGAAAGCCAAGCGTGGAGTCATTGTGAATTTCTCGTCTGGTTTTGGGCGTGCTGGAGTGGCTAAAGAAACCGCATACTGCGCCACCAAGTGGGGAATGGAGGGATTCTCGAAGGCCCTGGCCGAGGAGTTGCCATCACCTATGGTTTGTGTGCCCCTAGACCCTGGCGGAATGATCAACACACCCATGCTACAAGATACCTTTGGGAAAGGAAATGCTTCCAAGCAGCAGTCCCCAGAAAAATGGGCCCAAAGGGCATGCCCTTTTATCTTGTCCATCACTAGAAGCTCTAATGGAGACAGTCTTACTGTACCATGATTTTAGTGTATAGGTATCGATAGAGAACCATGGAAAAAAGTATTAAACATGTTTGCATTGCTTGATTGCGTCACTAAAAAATAGATACAAGGTAACTCGCAGTGGCTTTTAGCCTAAGAAGAGAGACGTCCTTTCGTTCCTCGTCCGAATGTAGCGTGCCGAGTGGAGGGTACGATGCTCTGGCTTCTAAATCCCGAGGAAGGGGGTCACGATCTCCTTCCGGACTTTGGTAAAAGCGACTTTAAGATTTGCAAAATCTGCGTCGCATATTTTGCGAATCTTAAGTTCGCTAAAATCCCAGTTTTACCAAAAATAGTCTAGTCTCATTTGCAGCCGTTCTACCAAAAATCCGAATCTATCGAGTTTTAACTCTCGACATGGGTACTTGAGAGTGGAATGGCGGGGATGCCAAGGGTAGATCACGCAATCTCTTTAAATTTCTCCCTAAGAGAGTGGAGAGGGGATGGAAACGTTGCGTGACGGCGTGACGACCCTAATAGCGTCGGCGTAGTTTGGTAGCAGGCAGAGCTCCTCTGGGTAGTAGGATATAGTTTATAGCGGAGCTCCCGCGCGGGTCGAAAGCCCGCGCGAGCGGAGCACCATACTTAAGAAAAGATGGTAACCCATCGACTTGATTTTTCATGGCTTGATTTGTCCATACATACATACGTACGTACGTCCGTGTACCACTTTGCACAGGGTTCCCGTGCGCTTTGCTTACTCACAAATGCATAGAAAAATTGCAATAATGTAGTCAAAGATGGATCAAGAAGTATTTTTTTCTTATTTTTGCAATGCGAAAAATACGTTTAATCGAAGTCATGTCTGTCTTAAAGCGAATAAAAACATTTTTTCGACTTTAGCGACTTGTTAAAGAAGATTTAGCGAGGGAAAGCGAGGGAAGATTCTTAATCTTACGATGAATTAAGTTTCGTGACTGAAACTTCAGTGAGAGAAAAAGTGGCCTGTAGACCAGAAAAACCTGATTATACTGCAAAAGTGATATTTCAGTTTCGTAGAAAACACTTCATAGAAGGTAAATTCATTAATTTTAACTAATATTTCGTAAAAAATCGACAAGAAATGTGTAAACTAGCTGAAGAAACTCTCAGACAAGCCAAGGACGTTGGTTCGGCAAACATTGTCAGAGAAACTTGGATAGTTTGTCGTTTTTACTGCATTCTAGATTTTTATCATCTTTTTCTTCATTAATTGTGAACCAAAAAAGCGATATTTGAAGCTTTGATTATTTGTTTTTGATCCCATTTCAAGAAAAAAAGGCTAAGATTTAGTAAAAAGACTTGGTTCTTTGAAAAAATATATTTGACGGCCAGCGAACCTCACGCGAAGTCAAAACAAGATTCCAGTTTCATAATCAAATGAATATTTTGACATTTTCATAGATAATTTATTCTACTGTTGAATGAAATATGAAAAAGGAATACATATCACACCAAATATTTGCTATTTATCGGGCTTTTCCAGCTATTACTATTACACAATCGCAAAAATGATGAGCTTGTTTTTTTTTATGGATAAGCTTATGTTTTCGTAAGATTTTTCGCTCGATAATAAAGTTAAGAATAAATCTAAAAAAAAAAACTTTTCAAAGACCAACTTACTAACAAAGAAAATTATTATCTTGCATTAATGAATATGTCTCTTTTTACGTGTGAAGTTCGAGTGAATGTAAGCTTAAGCTTATCAGTAATATTTTTCGACAATTTTCAGTGTAGTTTACTTTCCACCTAAAAAAACTTACAACTTTGATTACAAAGATTTGCTGAATAAAATCCTTCGTTCTATACATGTATTCATATGTTCTACAATCTATAATTATTATTCTTCGAATTGAAAAGTTGTCTAAGGCTTTTGAAGGCTTAAAATAATGGTTTTTCTTTTAGTTTTTCCTTCTGGATTCTGGTAAACTCTAACGAAGTGGTAACGCTATAACCAGCGTTATGCCGCGTCACACAATTGTCACGTTTTTAGCACTAAATATACTATTTATGGGAGCTCCGCTTTTAGGCAGTGCCTAAATCTATATATTAGTTATAGTGTCACCAATCTAAGAGTACCCAAGACTCGAACTAATGACAGCTGGAATGACAGTTGTAGTCAGGATATACATTTTCAACTCGTTATCTGACTTCTGTCAACACTAATCGTTTTAAGCACAGTCCAAATTCGAGTATTTCATTTATCAGAAATGTGTTAACACCGGCATATACACTGCCAAACCGAACGGAGTATTCTGCAGGTTGCGGGTTTGCAAGTTGCAGGTCAGGCGCCGGCGTTTGGTTGCATATAATAATATAATATAATAGACGAGGGAGAAAGGGAGGGGGAAAACCTATATGCTTAGTTATTCTTTCCGTGTAGTTTGAATAAGCCTTAAATACCCATGAAGCGGAGCAATGATTGAGAAGGGGGAGGGGTAAAATGAACACACTGTTTACGAACTGCTTGTCCCGTTCAGTAACAAATTCGAGTAGATGGAATAACCGATATCTGATGACCGAAGTCGTTGTGTGACAGAGTAAAGTGTTGACAGACGGAGTTTGACCTCGGCACGACATACAGTCATACGTCTAACGACTAACGACGAACAAACGACGAACACGAGTCATTCGGAAATTGTCAGAAAATGCATATTACTACATGGGTGCCCTGTGTATTATATGGTAATTAAACTAGAAATACCGCTGGTTTGTAATATTGTTTTTCGGCCCGACTCCACGCCCGGGGGATAGCATTACGAACCAGTCTATCCTGGATTTCCAACATGGCGGCTAACGGATCGGGTAAGGAGCTGATTGTAATCACAGGCGTTTCATATGGTCTTGGTTATGCGATGACCAAATGGTTCCAGTCAAATGGACATCTAGTCATTGGATGTTCTCGTTCAGCTGACAAAATCGAACATCTTAACAAGGAATTTTGCTCAGCCACCAAAAACAAGCAGTTCTTTGTGGTAGACGTCTCAAGTGATCCAGACGTCCAAAATTGGGCTAAGGAAGTTGTTTCGACATTTGGGGCTCCAACGTTCCTTCTTAACAATGCAGGAATTGTGAATAAGAATGCCAGTCTTTGGGAAGTTCCAGTAGAAGAGTTTGATCAAGTAATAGACGTCAATATCAAAGGAACTACCAATGTATTGAGGCATTTTATTCCTGCCATGATAGAAGCAAAACGAGGGGTGATAGTTAACTTTTCATCGGGCTGGGGTCGATCGGTATCAGCTGATGTTGCTCCTTATTGTGCAACAAAGTGGGGCATAGAGGGGCTCTCTAAGGCTCTAGCAATGGAACTTCCAGCACCTCTGACATGTGTACCTCTGAATCCTGGAACCATTGACACACCAATGCTACAGAGCTGTTTTGGTCCTTCAAGGGCTTCAGTATGTGCAACACCTGAACAGTGGGCCAAGAAATCTTGTCCATACATCTTGTCAATCAATCACAAGTATAATGGAATGAGTCTTACACCCTCATGAGTTTTCATGATGAATGGATGTTGCAAACCCCATACTGAAAGTACACACAGAGCGAAGTTCGTATGAATGGGAAATGTAAGGCACTGGGCGCAGTTGTACAAAGGGTGGATAGCGCTATACGATGGATAAGTCTTATCCAGTGGATAAATTTATTGGATAACAGCATCGCCTTATCCACTGGATAAGGATTTATCCATCGAATAGCGCTATCCACCCTTCGTACAACCAGGTCCTTGTGTACAGCAAGTACATGGTGCAACAGGCCATAGCATTGAAATGGCTTTCCATTGTGTTTCATTTTTTAAACTAATCACAATGTGTAGTTGTGGCTAAGTTAAGATACAGTACAGCTACAGTTTGGCTATGAATTTGCTTATATAGTTTATATTTTCATTATTATCATTAATCATCACCATCAATCATCAACCAGTGAATAATTCCATAAAAATAGATCCTTTCAAAGTTCTCTGCACCATCTTGAAAGGTAGCTGGGCCTTTGCATTGAAGCGAGATGTGTGGCAAGGTGTTAAAAAAAGGTCTCTATTATTGCAAGCTCACCTTTTGTCCCGCTGCAATGTAAAGGCCAGGCTACCTTTCAAGATGATGCAGGGAACTGTGAAGGGGACTATTTGAAATTTGGCACAAGTGTCCTCTGATATATACATAATAGAGAACCAATCAGCTTGCATGCATTGTATTTCTAATGTCTTATAAATATTAAAATAACATCTGTTGAAAGAAAAAAGAAAAGAAACTAAGAATGTAATATAAAAATAAAAAGAATTAAATGAAATATTTAAAATTAATCATTTTGGTATATTGTTCATTCATATTGTTCATTCATTTTGTTCATTCATATTGTTCATTCATTTTGTTCATTCATATACAGACAGGGGCAGATACAAGGCAAATCCAGAGGGGTGGATGTGTTCCAAAAAGTATTGAATCTTCAAATTTTAAATTGTTGTTTATCATTCCTATTACTTTTTCACTACACATAAGGGTTGGCTAGCCAACCATTACATCCCCTCTGGATCTGCCCTTGACATATATACACCAGGCATATTCCCACAGGCTAAATTTATTGCCTTCCCTGAAGAAAACTATGGGTCACTATTTTTGGTTACCATTTTCCGAGCAGGGACTGATTATAATGTAGTCACTTGAAATTTCTCTTGTTGCTTGAAATGGAATTCTACCTCAGCACGAGGTCATCTAGAGTTACACATCAATTTACAGAAGTAAGAACTCATATTTCATGGGGTTCTCATTGCAGAATCATGGGAATAGCTAATCAAAATAAAATGTTGAATCCTCAATTCTGATTGGTTGACCTTGAGTTTGTTCTGAAGGTCAACTCAGCTGGCAAGTAACTTTAATATGGAATGAAAGGACTGGGGATAATGGACAACTTTTGACCAGGCTGGATTGGATAAAGTGAACATTTTTAATATGTTGTATAATACCATTGAGCCCGTTAATGCAGCCAAATTTTGACCAGATGGATGATATCAAGGCACAAATTTAACGCTCGCAAACTCGCAAAATGCAAGTGAAATTGACTATGACCACAGTCAAGGAATTGAAGGACTGAAAATTTTAGAAGGTTTTGCTAGTGGGTTTAAAAGTTAATTTCGTGTCCTGGATATTGGCATTGTTTTCACAATTGTCTGGTTTTGACCCAGTCCTTCCATGACATGAAACTCAGCAATTGTAATTATTCAGGTTATGCTAAAGAGAGCCATTTAAATTGTACTCAAGTTAATATGTATGCATGTGCACTATACTCAAGTGTGCACAGTTGCAGCACTCATATACTTAATCTGCAAAACAGTTTTAATTGCACAAAATAGTGCAATGTCTAATGTTCATCGGCACTATAAACTATGGTATTATTATTTAAATACTGTTCATAGATTAAAGAGCAAACACTATATACATGAACCATTTAGTAACTAGCACTCTTGATTTCATTAGTACTAAATAGCACCAATATATACACCCATTTCAATAATTATTATTGCCACTGATAACGAGATCTGAATGCACCCTTCTCAAAATTATCTTGGATGCGAGGCTAACATGAAACACAAAAGAAATCACACTTTTTCTCAATGGAATTTGTGGCATTTTTTTTGTGTTCCATGTTAACTTGCATCCAAGATAATTTTAAGAAGGGTGCATTGGTCGATCTGAGACCTATAGGAATTGTGGAAGGCTGAATGCTCATCTCATAAATATGCATTGTTTGGTATTGAATTACTAATTTGTCTCACTTATCACATTAATCACATTAATTCACAAATCTTCATATTGACACCAAACAATTCCATTGGTCTCAGATCAACAATTCCAGATCTCCCGTTATCAATGTTAACTAGTAACTGAAATAGGTGTATCATGTGATGAAACAAAAGAAAACAATGTGTTTACAAACTTAAAAATCTGCAATCTTATTGTCTCACTTTATGGGTGTTTGACCACCCATTTTATGTTCGACTAGAGGATTGTGTTCATATTCATAATCAATATGAACAAACGCTCGCTCGACATTAGGAAACTTCTCCAGTTTTTGTTGCAAGGGTTCGCCGATGTCATGTGCCTCCTGGAGTGTCATACTTGGTGGTAGAACAATGTGTGCTTCAACAAGCAAATGATTGCCAAAGTGATAAGCCCTGAGAGTGTCAATAAACTGCACCCGATTATCATGATGCATGCAAACCCATAGTAGACGTTGTAGAAGCTCTGGCTGTGCCGTATGCCCAGTCAGGCTTCTCACCTGTTGGGAACCAGTTCTCCACCAGCCAAAAGCAATGTACAAGCTAATAATGATCGCACCGACAGGATCTGCATTTTTCCACAATTTATAACCCATGTATCCAAAACCAAGTGCACAAGCATTTGATAAGATATCATTTCGATGATCTTGGGAGAGCGCATTTGTGGAAGGTGAATTGACTCTTTTAGCAAAAATAAATAGGAAAAACTTTATAACTACTGTTAAAACAATGATAATGATAGTGGCAATAGAAATATCTGGGTCAGCACTGCCATTTATTATTGTTGTTACTGAAGTAATGATCAGCTGAATTGATGCAACTGTCATTATTACTGAGAGAATGATGACGGCAACTGGCTCAAGTCGTGTCTTGCCTGCAGGATACTCATAGAAATTTGTAACTTTGATAGCTCGATTTGTATACCAGAATATTAATGACGAAGCTAAGTCCACAGCACTATCAACCAAGCTCGATATGATAGCCAGTGAGCCAGACAAGTAAGATGCCACAGCTTTGCCAATCAAAAGAACGACATTACAAATAAGGCTCATTAAAACGATTCTTGTAATAGCTTTCTTGTGGAGTTTATCACCGGCACCACCTGAATCTGACTCTCCATCGCTGGAAAGGTTATCTTCAAAAGCATCCGCAAGTCTTTTTTGGTGTTTATAATATCGACGTACATTCCTGGGTATCTTTTTGTCCAACTCTACCTCCATGTCATGATTCTTCTCACGCAAACGATACCTGCTGCAAGACTGTCTGGGTCCCAAGTCATCTGCAATATTATCACTTTTGGGAGCTATTTCCTCCACTGTAATTCTTGAGAGAGTACCAGACAGTCCATCATCATCAGAATCTACTTGTAAAGTATCTGCAGAGTGTTTCTCTGGCGATGAAAGCTCAACAACTACTTCAATATCCTGAGTGGATTTGTCATTACCCATTAGTGATTCTACAGCAGTTTCTTCATCCATTTTGAATCAGAAATTATTTATCCTGCCTGTCAAAAAAATACATAGTTCTCAGTTATATCACAAAGTATATGTAATTTGATTTACAATTGATGTCATGGCAGCCATGTTAATATTGACATGACACAGCACCCCCACTGAATAGCTGAACACAAAGAACATCTGGTATATACCATTGATCAATTTGTATCAAAAAAAATAATCAAAGATAATCTAGAACAATAATAAAGATTTTGACACGGTACATTAACTCACAGACATGGATTAGCACCTGGCATGATTCACACCCTCCCCCTCGCCCTAAGACCCTCCCCCTCCCCCCAACAGACCCAGCACGACACAGCAACTAAACAGTCAGAAGTAACTTCACATCCAGCATCACATCAGACATGATTCCCACCCACCCCACCCCTCTCCCCCCACACAGACCAGCATGACACAGCAATTAACAGTCAGATGTAACTTCACATCCAGCATCACGTCACACATGATTCCCACCCACCCCACCCCTCTCCCTCCACACAGACCAGAATGACACAGCAACTAACAGACATGATTTAGCACCCCACATCGATCACATGTCAGACACATGACACCCCACCAGAGACCACAAACTGAAGACACATGCAGCACCTCACAAACATGCATGACTTAGCAAAATTGTACTTTTTATAATTGTGTAACTCCAATCTTGCGTGTCTGTGTTTACTTAAAACAAATAAGCTTTTTTCCGCCCAGAAATTAAAAAAATTGCGACCGTAGCTTGGCTACCTTGCAACTCAATACCCATTAATTTTAAGTTTAATTGATCTTAAAACAATTCGTAGATTAGTCTGTCATCCAGTTTTTTTAAAACCTACATCTCAAAACAATAACAATAGAATCTAAAACCAAAAACAGATTATTTTTGAGTTAAATTTCTACACGAAATATTTGTATGAACGTTAATAAGCTATCATCAAGAGAACAGTCAGCCATTTTGTCTTCTTAGTAACAAAAATTCTGTACAAACGTTTTCATAATTTATACCAAATTTCTTTACAATTTTCTTACCTTTGCGTGCTTATATTTATATTCTGGAGAATAGCTGTGTAGAAATCTGTTAAAGAGTAGAAGCCATATTTATTTTGAGTGATTCAGAGAGCAGCACTTCTGTTTGTTTGAAGAAACAATAAGATCCTTATATACGCAAACAGCCACTTCAGTAGGGGAGGGGTGGGAACTCTCCCAACTAATATATACTTTAATCTACGTTTAAACACGAAGTTTAACCAAAAAAATAAGCATTTTTCAATGGATTAAGTAAATAAGAATGTTATCTTCTTTCAAGAATTGTGTTTTATTTATAATAGTATTAAAAATATTATTTTTTTGATAGGAAACAAGTCTACCCTCCCATCCCTAATTTTAGTTTTGTTCTCAACCCCAGTCCCCCTACCCAACTAGATCCCAGTTCCCTAACAATGGAAGTCTTTTTTCGTGGGTTTTAGTTTAGTTTTTTGAGTCCAGGCTTCAAACTATCGAATATTCAAAAGCATTCCTGGCCGAATTTATTGGAAATGCTGGCACTAATGACAAGATAACATAACGTCAAGAACATCCTTTAATTTTTGTGTGAGATCAGGGCGTTTTTAAGGAAGAGCAATGCTGTTAAAAACATGGATGCCAAAGAAAAGCTCGAATCGTTCGGCCGTGAGTATAATTGTAAATGTGGTTTGAAGTTTTAAGGTCTATATTATAGAGATCGTCAATCACTGACAAGTTAAAGATGCTAAACGTATCATATAATGAACTAAACTTCCAAATTTACTGGATTCTTTAGTGTACGCCTCCATAATTCTCAAGTACACTCATTCCAAGCACTACCATGCTCAACTAACTCTGTATGCTCCAAGATTCTTCCTCTAAGGTTTCTCTGATTATTTTTTTCCAGGGATGTGGTACCAGGTTTTCTTGTGGTGCCTGGCTGGTTCGGTGATTATCCATTGTATAGCTGCCTGTGTAGCTTTTAGCGCACTTCGCAAACACACAAGAGGAAGATTTTTTCCTATCGTAATTATTTTTATTGGCTTCCTTTATCCCATCAGTGGGGGAGTCGTAACAAGTGAGTCCTACACTTTATATTCCTTCTAATTTTATTAAACTAAATAGCTATCATTGAATACTTTACTTTTATATTCCTCCTACGTTGACCTAACTTTATTTGGCGCTTTTCCTTTCATCATGAGAAAACATCTTTCAAACTAGATATTTTGTCTTCTTTGAAATATGAATTATATGCCAGAGGTCATTCACAAATGGCAGATAGGAATAGTTTGGAGTCGTTTGTTTATTCATGAATTGACGTACATTGTATTCCTGTGATTCATAATTGAAGAAAATCTCCCCTGTGATGTGTGTGTTATCTTGATTTTTCAAACCATTACTTCCATTTCCTTGTCTTTCAAATGATTTCCCCAGAGAGGTTGTAACTTAATCAGGGATCTCCTGCTGTTGTTCTTTCAAGGAGGGGGATGGGCTGAATCAAATGGATGATTCTAGGGCAAATAAACAGAACTGAATCAAAGAAGCCTTGCTTTTAGGACACACTAATATTTAATAAGGCAAATACAACATTTTTTAAGGTGAAAAAATTCCGGTTTTATTAGTTTTGTGTGAAATGTATAATTCAGGGGAATTCGAAGGTATGTACATGCAATGATGGGGCATCGGATCCGAGAGGGTCAGGGGAAATCGAGGGTGGGGTAGCAATATTCATATACTCTTCATATGTGACTATATTTTGCTATTAGTTTCTCCCTTAATTGATTCGAGGGTAAATTTTTTCTGGGTTCTCTGGTTTTTCCTCATCATATAACCTAACACTTGATCTAAATTGCAACACTCAACCTGTGAATTGACTATGATCAGCCCTGAGCCTGTTTCAGGGTTCCATATACTATAATCTAATAAAATTTGAAGGTCGAATTATATTTAATATTGCTGTTTACCATTTTTTTCCAGGTGCAACAATAGCAGCTGTTTATAGAACTGCAAACATTACAATGCCAGTGTATGTTGCATTTCTCTGGGGTGCAGGACAATCCTTTATTGGATTTCTCATATCATTCTCCAGAATACTAGCAACATTATGAAACCATTGAATACACCTTAAATATGAATTGAATTTGAAATATCATGTCATTTTGGTCACACTACTATTCAAGGTAGTATACAAAGTGCCATACAGCTGAAGAAGCAAGAGAAGCAATTTTGAAAAGTGGCCTAAGGACATGTCAAGTGGAATTTCTTCTTTGAAGGAAATAGGTTTATGCAGGCAAAGGAATTCACAGAAAATTCAGCATACATTTGAATAATGAGGAGTCAAGTTAAAAACCCAACTGCCTTGAGATGTTCAAAGGATGTTGCTATGGAAAAGAGCAAAAACATTGACTTGAAATAATGGAACAAATTTGGCTTACTTGAAAGCTGATTTGCTTCAAGATTAAAAACAGGTACAGCTTACCATAATTTTAGCTTGTTCCTTTCAACTTATTTATATTGATCATTAAAAAAAACAATGCAGTACTTATTCTTACGTTTATACATATCTTAAAACAGACCTTTTCTAAATTTTCTTCGTTGACAAAAAGGCAATGGTTTGAGAAATGGCTGAATAAGTATCTAGACCCCTTTAACATGATGTCAAAGCAGCTCTGACAATTTGAAAGGCAAAACAAAAGAATTTCAATCTCCTGAGAGCTGGAAAATTATGTCCTCCAAATTGAGCTGCATTTGGACATGCTGCAAGGGGTGTGTATTATACTCCAAGCAGGTATAACTTACATGTAGCAGGGCTCAAAATAACAGCCAGTGGTACGCCGGTCAAGATATCCAGCGTATGAGCTTATGATATTCTATTCTTATTTTTTTCAAATTGACCCATCAACATGTCAGTTCAAAGTCGTATTTGACCGGTCAAGTACCAAATTTGGCCAGACATTGACCGTTGAGCTGCCATTATTTTTAGCCCTGTTTAGCAGGAACCATTGCATAACAGTCACGGAAGAGAACAAAGGAATGGTTTTAATTATCTATAAATATTAATTCAAAACGTATCTCAATTTATAAATCAAGTTCATTCAAGACCTCAGTTGGTGTTCAGATAGCTTGGCACTCAGGGACCAATAGACCTCATCAGCTTGGGTGTAATGTTGTCCCATTTCAGACCACATGTCATTCTCTTGAGAATAAGATTCTTTGTTTGAGTTGTATCCATATTCATGTGTCTTCTCATGCGCAACCATTAAACAATGAAATGATACTCTGGGGAATGACACGTGGTCTGAAATGGGAAAACATTACACCCAAGCCAATGAGGTCTATTATCTTTTAGGTTGGATTAATCCTGATGCTAGGCTTATTGAACACTTTGTGCAAGGCATAAGTCTGATCTGTGTATATGGACCAGAGAAATTTCTTGCAAATGATTAAAATTAAGGAATTTCACATGAATTACGAAGAAAAAGGTCTTGATCATAAAAAACTGAATGTGTCAATTATAATGTTTTAATGTATCAAGGGTTAAAAACAACCACTGATCAATGTCTGCCCAAACATTCATGGCCCCAACTCCCCTTATAATTAGTTACCATTGCTATGTCCCACAAGCTCAACAAATTAGCTAGAATATCTCAGAATTGAAAACTCTGATTACTTGAAAAATTATTTTTAATTGTTTCAATTGTTTATTGTCCTGTGAAAATATAACAAAGTTGCCTAGTATGGTAATCCTTGTAGTACTCTTTAAAAAAGATACTGAATATATTGTTTACGATTGTTTCTTCCACAAATTTTTAATAATTTACCGAGCTTTCATGTTTCTAGTCTACTGAATACTGAAAATAGTTGCTTGTGGGACAAGATTTTAATCCACTGGGAAAACTGCTGCAACAGTGATTGGTTCACTATTTAACAATTAGTCCTCATGTCCAAGTGGTCTAATAGACCATTTTCGAGATACGCGTGAGCGCTTTCAAAAATATCGCAGACGCGTACATGAAAAAGAGGCATTTTCGGGCAAGATCATGCGCGCTAATGCGAAAATGCCTCGAGATCATGTACGCGTCTGCGATATTTTTGAAAGCCCTCATGTATCTAGAAAATGGTCTATTGGCACTTGTCCTCTTAGGCCAGTCCTCTTGACTGGTCACATGTTGAGCAGTCTGATGTTGCAGGTTATATTGTTTTCCTCTCATTGAGAAGTTGTCATTTTTAACCCTTATTATGTTCTTATAATCACTGGTTTTTGCATGTCAAAATAGAGACCATAGATATGTAGTTTTGAGACTAGACGAAGCTACAAAATATGACAATGGTTTGGCTTACATGTGAGATGAAAGGAAAAAATTAATATTGAAAGAGGTTCATGGCATTGATTAGAGTTTCACAGGTTGAGCAAAACCACCCTAGCAGTTTCTAGAAGGTTTTAAGACAATGTGCCATTTGCTAGAGTATTATTTGTTTGTTTAACAGTTACACATTAGATTTGAGACACATGAATAAGGATACAACTCAAACAAAGAACAACACAAAACCACTCTAGCAGGTTTTAGAAGGTTTCAAGCACTCAGAACAGGCACTCAAGATTTAGATGATGAAATTAAACACAATTTGTGAGCTTACTCACTTCTTTCAAAAACTCTTCGATATAAAAGACCATGTTTCCCCATTACAGACAATGTGTCATTCGCCATCAGCAAATAATTGCTTGCTCGCCACTAATTAATCACAATATTTTGCTCAACCTCGTCCAATAATTCCTTATTATTCTTAAGGGAATGAGACATGGTCTGAAATGGGAAAAATATTGCACACAAGCCAAAAAGGTCTATTCAGAAGCATTTGGTTCAGTTCTATAACATCTGTCTAAAAATCCTAATGAGGATAAGTTCATTGTGGGTAAAATCTCATGGAAAAATACCAAGACCTGATTATTAGCTCAAAAATTTCATGAATTATTCACATATTTCAAAGACTTCTAGGTATTCTTGGGGTGCATGTGACAATAGTTGCCATGTTGGTCGAACAGAACAGAGGATTTGGTGTTGGTTTTTTTTTGTTATGTCATCCAGCATGGCAGCCACATCTTTTATTCTTTTATTCTCATGGGGGTGCATGCCATGCCACATATAAGGAATTAAACAAGTTACAACAATAAATTATTGTTGTCATGCAACAATGTAAACAAACCTTGTTTACAGCATTTCTATAATGGACCATATCCATCTACTAGGCATAATGATTTCCCATTTCAGACCACATGTCATTCTCTTGAGAATAAAATTTTTTGTTTGATTTGTATCCATATTCACGTGTCTTCTCAAATGCAACCGTTAAACAAAGAAATGATGCTCTAGGGAATGACACCTAGTCTCAAATATGGAAAAACTGTGGATTAGGTGATTCTTCAGAGACCCTGGCCTCTGGACGTTTTGCTTCCATCAATCAAAAAACACTAACTCAGACTATTGGAAATTTAATTGACAGAAGCTGGCAACCCAGACATCCCTAAATGTAGCGAGTTGTCAGGGATTTTTAGTGGGTATGAGTAACACAAGATGCTTGTAAATCATTGAAACACTGCTTCAACTTACTGCATCATTCCTACATAAGATTATCTGTAAGAAATGTACATAGTTAACAAGAATAAACCGGCCATGTATTTTGCAGTTGTTTATTGTTTTGTTTGTATTCTACAGTAGTTCTTGCATGGTGAACCATACAAAAGATTGCAGAATTATAGGTGGACATTTATGATGTTTATAGACATTGTTATCGTGATATTAATGTGCCGACCATTTTTGCAATAGTCCCCAGCAGAGTTCCCTGCGCCATTTTGAAAGGTAGCCGTGCCTTTGCATCAAAGAGAGACATGAGATGACCTTGCAATGATAGAGACGTGAATAATTGTCCAAGTTGTTATGAAAGGTCTCTATCATCAAAAGGTCACCTTATGTCTCACTTCAGTACCTTTCAAAATGGCACAGGGACCTGTTTTTGGACTGTCCAATAGATTGCGGTTTGGTAAAAAGGGCCAAATTGCCAATAGCATTGTCAACCCTGCAGACCAGAGAGCCGAATCCACCTTTGTCAACGCACTGGGAAAACAGCTCTCAGAAAATCTAATCTAATTTGATTGCCAATACACAACCTTCACTAATCAAGATCAACTTCCAAGAGGAAGGCTTCAATTCAAGTTTTCATTTTGTAAAATTACATTTTACTTGCATGGGGAATGTGATTTGTAGATGCATGATAATTGAATATTCGTATAAGATATTGTGTCTTGGTATGCAACATGCAACAAAGACTTTACCATCCGCCCTTTTTGCCATTCCACTATTCTAATGATCTGCACCCCTCCCCCACGTGTTTCTTAATACGATATGGCTAAACAAACGCTAATCAGTTAATATATAATACATCATTGATCATTTCTGAGTTCAAAGTCCAATTTTCCTTCAGTCAGACACTACCATTGGTATCTGCTGATAGCTCGAACCAAACCTCTCTCTGTCGGGTAGATTGATATCCATCGCTTCATCTCCATACATATCAACAGACCGTCGCTGCAAATCTGCTCTGACCAATGGAAGCAGACCAACCCCTAACAACAGCGCACCACTCAACACCAGGCACCCAACGAGAGCCCCGGCCTTCTCAACAAGACTCCCGATTAACACGATGAAAAAGATTCCAAAACACTGAGCTGAAGTGTTGAGGAGGCCAGCTGATGTTCCCTCGGGTACAGGGTACGTTATTTCTGCTGCGAACTCAAACCCCAGGGGAAGAAAAGATGTCGCGCAGAAACCCAGAACTGCAAGTACCAGGAAGAGGCCGTAGATGCTCTGAGCAAACTCCAAGGTGATGGTGAATGCAACCATTGCCAGGAAGGCGGTAGATAGCAAGAAGATGGTACCACGCTTGTATGCTAAGGTCCTATCCAGCCAGATGCCAGCCAAGACTGTGGTGGGGAGACCAGAAAGGACGAATACGAACCCCAGTAATCCAATCATGACATCTTGATTTGGGAATTTCTGGGACGCCATCTCGTTAAGGAGAGTTGCCACTGCAGAACACACGGGAAATATGAGCATAAACAAGTGCATGCATCTGATTATTTCATGCTATATTTTATATCCTCTTTTTATCTTTTTTATCTTTTGCTCAAAAACGGGCCACTGTTGTACTGATCCCCACACTCCAAGGATTTCTATGGGTTTTTTTTTTCCGTCAGTCGGTCGACTGCAGTCCGGTCGGTCAGTCGGTCGGTCGGTCAGTCAGACAGTCAATTATTATTTTCTATACTGATGGCTTCATCAAAGAACTGAAGCACTGAGTATATTCTAAAAAGACCATACATACATTCAAATGATGGTGAATATTCTGGATTTTAGGATGAATTATTGATGACATTAATTCTCCGCAACAAGAAAAAAATGGTATACGATGCCGAGCCATCCGATGTAGAACTGATCAAAGCACCGCGCAGCAACCATTTACCGATAAATAGTGATGGTGAAAAATGAGTGTTTCATTCAACAAGCATCATCACACTAGCTACATACCTGTATACTGAACCCCGGCATAGATCCCGTAAGCAATCAACAGAAACACATACGACGCGTTACCAAACAGCCGACGAAATGATTCCTTGTAGGACATTCTGAAGCACTTTTGTTTTTCCTGTAGAACTGCCTGGGATTGACTGGGTGGCATCGGCGGTGCGTCTTCAAAAGCAATCAATGTTGCAGCGCCAATTAGACTGCAGAGAATCGATACCCCTCCGTAAAGCATTTGGAATCCATCGCTGATCAAGGAGATTTGAGATGAACGAGGGACGATCAAAGGGACAGAAGCAAAGTACAGCGCCACACCAACCTGGCTTGCAAAGACGCCAAGAGCTGTAGCAGTAGCTCGCTCGTTCTGGCCAAACCAGACCGCTGCTAGGCGAGGTGGGACACCGAGAATAAAGCACTGTGCTACAGCGGTAACCGTTTGACCAGCCACTACCCAGTTGAAACCTCCTTTACCCGAGGCACCGCAGAATTTGAGCCATGCTCCAAGAACATTGAACCCAGCCGCGAATAATGTGTTCACTTTCAGACCATAACGATCAAGAATCCACGATGCAGGAATGATGAATACGATGTAAACAGCCATAAAAACCATCGACAAACAGTTCACCCCGAAAGCTGACACTCCGTAATAGGACTGGACAATATCGCTGACGGCTGCGAACATGAGCCATTGCCCTGAGTTGGTCAAGGAGAGAAGGCAAAAGACTGCTAGCATAATCCATCTTCGCTTGTAAAGCTCCGTCTGATAATAGCCTTCATTAAACATGGTTATAACAGCTTACCCTAGTAGTGGTCAAAAAACTTTGCTGCTTTCCGTATTTTCTTGTTTGCAATGTTATTCCATTAGGTCAGTGAAAAGAGAAAACATTTAACGAGTCGAGCAGCGCACCTGAGATTTTGGTAGCAGGTGTGATAATCGAAGCACTGCTGAACATCTGCTTGCTATACGACTTGGTAAAGATGACGAGATATTGCCGTTATCAAACCACAAAACTCGTGGGCGATTAGGAAAAGTTTTGATAATATCGGTAACAAAAGAAAAAGAAAACGACGTTTAAAAATTGAAAATATTGATACCAAATGGTTGGACTTGTTTTGTTCGTGAACTTGATAAAGTGAAAATGTTAGTGAAATCCGTTAAGAGACTAAAGGAATTTGCTAAGATGCAAGTCCTCTTCCTCAGCGTATCTCAGTCCTATCATGATCCAGGCGTGGGTGGGACATCGCACTGATAAGAGAAGAGAAGGGAAGAGAACAGAACGGAACAGAACAGAACAGAACAGAACAGAACAGAACAGAACAGAACAGAACAGAACAGAACAGAACAGATCGTTTAATTTATACGAAGTATTAATGTTATTTTAAAAGAGCTTAGCAATATCGAGTTTAAGTTTAGAAATAAAGAAATTTTAACATCAATTTGAACTTCATAGACATATTTTTAGCTTGCTCTGATGTTTTGCCCTTTCAGGTTACGTCATTCCCTAGATGTATCAATTCTTTGTCTAACTGTTGCACATAAGAGAACACATGAATATACCGGTAGATGTGAATCGAAATGAAGAATCTTATTCTCAAAAGAGCTCGAGTAACACATGGTCTGAAATGGCAAATCATTACGAGCAAACTAAACAGATATATAGACCCCTTGCACTAATTCCCAGCCTTGGGGTCAAACAAATGAACTGCCTTCTCTTGAGGATTGAAATCTTTTGTGATGTTGATATTTTTAATTGTTTTGGCCCTCAGTTATGTCAAACCCAGTTGCTGCGCGTCCATGATTTTGTGTGACGTCATGCATGAGATTGATGACGAGGTAATTAGGCATGCAGATCGAAAGAACAAACGAACGTCTTTACGTCTGATTCTGAGCTCATTTCTTTACAATGAGCTGGACAGACTTCGTTCGTTATGAAAGTTTACTTGGATGAAGTAAGATATTGAATAGAAAATGGCTGATACAGACGACGGTTGCACCATCTCACCGAGTAAGACAAGTCTTCTCTTAATTTTGTTCTGTTCTGTTCTGTTCTGTTCTGTTCTGTTCTGTTCTGTTCTGTTCTGTTCTGTTCTGTTCTGTTCTGTTCTGTTCTGTTCTGTTCTGTTCTGTTCTGTTCTGTTCTGTTCTGTTCTGTTCTGTTCTGTTCTGTTCTGTTCTGTTCTGTTCTGTTCTGTTCTGTTCTCTTCTGTTCTCTTCTCTTCTCTTGCCTTACTTCATGTTTTCTTGTTTGTCTTCGTTCTCTCCTCTCCCCTTTTTCCCTTTCTTTTGCTTTGCTTTGCTTTCCTTTTCTCTTTCTTTTTCTTCTTCTTTTCGTCTTCCCTTTTTCGTGTCAATAAAAAAATTCAACAAAATTTTCTTTTCCATTTTCCACTCCAGACATCAGCCAAGAAGATTTTGAGAAGCTGTTGGAAGACTCGACCTTTGTAGACTTTTTCAACACATTTCTTTCTCTTCCAGTAAGTGTGCAAAGATTCTTATTCATATATCTTATTTTCACATTAAACCATATTCATGTTTGTAATTTTTTCCCGTCACACTATTTTCTACCACATTCGTTCTTCACATCGAATTTTCTCCTAGATTTTTGGCAAAAGGCTTCGCTATAACTCATCAGATGGCACCTTCGAGATCGACCCTCCCATCAAGAGAACCTGCTATGTAAGTATACTTATAATTTTCAAACGCCTACGCCAACTATAGAATTTTCACCTGCATCCTTGATAGCAAGCCTAATATTTTCTAACTGGCCAAGATAGTGTGAATACAGTTAACCTTCGCGAACCATACATAGATGATTCTTGTACTGACGTCAAAAGCCATGCAGAGCTTTTGTGCGCGCGCTGATATTTTTCAGGTTATATTAAAACGTTTTACTGTTGGAGTTATGAGCTGTGATGCAATGGAACTGTATAACGGCAAACGGTATTGCCATTACGCGTCTCTTGAGCAAACTTGCCTAGCAACATGTAACACTTCGATTAAAAGCAGACTTGGTATAGAGGCTTTGCACGGTCAAGTGATGGCAGCCATGACAGGAGGCAGAAACAATAAAGTCTTTCCCCCTGGGAAAAGGGAATAACTCGTGTTAATCAGGTTAGACCAGATTTGAATGTTTCTACCTCTTGTCATGGCCACCATTACGTGATGATGGTGCGAAGCCTCTATTGACTGTGAAAAAGCAAGGAGTGGTTATAGAAGTTTAGTAGTTTTAGTGTGATTTTGAAAGGCGCGACCAAGCACAGCCAGTAAACGGAATGAATAACATCCTTTGAACCACTCATAGTCCATAAAATCAGTGCTCGTCCAATGAAAATGTTTGGACACGACACCGTCACGGTCATGCACGGTTTGACAAGTCCGTATCGTGAGTTTTTCATAGCCTTATTAAAAAATATCGTAACGGAGCTAGCGGCAGCCGTTTAACCAACCACGGCGCGCCTCTTTGGTAAGTAACTGGCCAGCCAATCAAAATGCGAGGATACGGCACGGTGCGACAAAATGCAAACACAAAATATGGTTGACCAAACAGGAACCTTGCTAAAGATACTTTTCTTCTCTCTTAGCACGTCATTCAAGCTAAAGTCAAAGAATGGGTCCATAGATCACGGTTACCATTCTTCTTGAAGACTGACTTGTTTCTGGATTACTCGCTATGCAAGTTAATCTTGAATGCGACCAGTGGTAAGAGTTATTAGAAATTAGGAAAGGAAAAACTGCGTTTCTCTTGATTTGGGGTTTTTCTCCAGGTGCTTCTGTTTTCCTTCCTCCGCAAAATCAACAAGCTAATTTCGGTTCGATCTGTGTGTTAGAGGTGCTCTGACTAGGATCTGCCCAGAGGTTGTTTCAGCGTTTGATCTGTGATTTAGTCGCGCGTGCCCTGACTTGGATTAGCCTAGCGTTTTTCAATAATAGCTGTTATTAGCTGAAGCAAATGAGACAACAAGCATTGTATCGACCCGATACCCTCACTTGTATGATTCTTAAAACAAAAGAATATCTTATTTGTATGCATCCGTAAAAACAGTTATTACGTACGATTTATCTATAAATTGAGGTTCCTAACTGTGTGCTAAAATATAACGCTGTTTATCCTTTGTAGAATCTAACGTATTGGTCGCAATGCACCTGAGCAGCGTGGAAGGAATGCACGCCTTTCGACGCTTCCTTCGCGGCACCATGGGAGAACACATCTTCTCCTTCTGGCTAGACGCCGAGCGCTATCGCCGCCAAACCAAACCACAAAACAGACGCTACAGTTTTCGAGAGATACAGAGCAAGTACCTCAAGGGAGGTTCTCCCTTCGAGCTGACAGAACTAATGAAATGGAAAAGTCTTTGCGGAGGATTAAATATCGGGCAGGATGGCAAATCCTTCTCAGCTCCTATCGAGATCACCAAGAGACTGTGCCAACCAAACATTTCGGTTTTCTCGGCCAATATTTTTGTTCCGCTGCAGAAAATCATATTAGAGCAACTGGGGTCCTACTGGGCACCCAAATTTGTGGTACACAGAGAGAAGATAAGAATGCGTCACAAGGACCATCGAGGTAAAGTAATCCACGCTTCACATATATATCGACAAAAATTAGCTCACTCGGATACCTTAGTTATTTGCTTGAACACGAGTTTGTTGTTGCGCGAGGCCATAGGCATAGCTGTGATCCCTGCCCAGGTCAAATTTTTGAGAGGTGCAATACTCATGCGTGCGCGATTTTTCTTATTACTTATCATAGGTTTGTTACAACTACTTGAAGGATTTTAGAAACCCTAGGCGCGCGCGTGTACGTCCTATGTGCAGTTACAAACACGCGAGAAAATAAATTGCACTACTGTTGTTTTGGATACGAATAACGCAATAGAAGTCACGCACCCCAACCCATTACAAAGTGAGAGGACGCTAAATAACATATCAATTTTTTTCCTATTAACTTTTCCACTTGTTTCGCAATTTGTTTGTTGTTTAGCAATCGATTATCTCATGCGCGTGCGCGGATGACGTCAGGATAACGGACCGCTGGCAGATACTGAGAACAACGCCTACAGCCCGCTCAAACAACCAATTAGAACGCATCAGTTTTAGGACACCGGGACGGAAAAAAAAGAACAGTTATATGTGATCACGAATCGAAAGTCGAAAGTCTTTAAGAAGTTTCTCTCTCTTATTTATGCTCTCTTGATGTGATAAATTACTATAGATATTGATTCATTTATATTTTCAGGGAGGGTTTTGCGAAATCAGTCTATAATGACCGACCTTGGACCAGACGCTGAAAAACTCAAATCTATGAGAGAAATGTCGCGGATCAAATACAAGAGAACGGGTGATCGAGCAGATTTGGCTAATATCGAGGAATATATGGAACAACATAGACCTAGTTCGACAAGCAGCGCCACTGAACTTGAAGCAAAGGAAGAAGAAGAGAGACAGAGGAATGAGCGGTGGCATAAATGGTTCTGGGGGGTTGTTGATAGAGAGGAGAATGGCGAGGAAGAACAAGGAGAAGAAGAGGAAGAAGAGGAAGAAGAGGAAGAAGAGGAAGAAGAGGAAGAAGAGGAAGAAGATGAAGAAGAGGAAGAAGAGGAAGAAGAGGAAGAAGAAGAAGGAGAAGGTCAAATCCCAACACCCGATGGAGAAAGCCGGGTAAGATGGTTTGAATCGTGTAATCAATTTAATTTAGGCTAAGGTCAGAGGTTGAACTTCAAATGATTCCTACTCATTGAAAAAAATGGATCAATAAGCGGTGTCATTAGTTTCTGCTCGTGTAAAGTTCGACGTTTGATCTTTAGTCTGAGAGATTAAAAAAACCCGTACAGTATCAAAGTGCTGTTATGAGCACGCGGGAGGAATGAAAGAATAGATGGATGGTGCGTAGGTAGACACGCGTGAAAACGTCTGCGCATGTTCTAAATCCGTATGCAAATTAGTCAAAAGTGTCTTCGTGCTATTGTAAAAATATTCAAATTTGACTTTTACACTTGCCTGAAGGATAGACTTTACAAAATGCCAAAACTTAAAGTCAGTTCTTGAAACTTAAGGCTCATTCTTTCATATCGCCTTTATTAATACAGTATTTTGGCCCCACAAAAGTATACCCGCGAATTTGTATACTCGGAAAAAACAAGCATTTATTTTCTCACTGAAACTCTTGTAACTTCTTGGAAAGCGTGCGGAAAGGCACGCATGCACAAACGCTTTTCACTAGTGTTGCGTAGGTATGCAGTTGAATGGATAAGAGGATAGATAAATGGATGGATGGAGCGATGGAGGACGGGAGGGAGTAAAGGAGAGGAGAAGGAAGGAGGACGAGAGAGAGGAGAAGAGAAGAATGTAGATAGAGAAATCTCATTTTCGTTTAAATGTCATGAATGTAAAAACGCTTGTATGTTTCAACATGAACACGAGGCTAGTAGGTCCAGAAGAATAGTTATTCAAACTGGCAACAACATCGTTGCAATATGTCTTAGCGTTGGCATAATGTTCTCCCATTTCAAACCACGTGTCATCCTTTTGAGAATAAGATTATTTGTTTGAGTTGTATCCAAATTCATGTGTCTTCTCGTGCACAACCATTAAACAAAGAGATGATACTCTAGGGCTTGAAACTGAATGAGAAAACATAACACCCATATGAAAGGGTTTTTAGAAGATTTCAAATCTTACTATCGTAACTTACTAACTTTGATGATTCCTAGCAAACTGATGACAAAACACCTGAAGCAACAACAACCAGCGCGCAGAATAAACAACGTAAGGACTCTAGAAGACCATCTCGAAGACACTCAAGACCAACACCACGTGCTGCACCACAACTACCATCCGAAGTATCCCCAGAAACCACCAGTTCCGAAGGATCACCCGCAGCAATCCCGCAGGGAACACCAGGCTCTACTCCATCCTCATCACTAGAGGAAAGCACTGAGGAATCAATAGAAACACCAACTAGTGTTTATAGCTATCATATCACTGGTACCCCGACAGGTCTTAAGTCTAGCTCCTCGTCTCCTTTCCCTTTAACCAAGAGAGCACCGAGCAGAGGTCGATCAAGTAAGACAGGTTCGGCGTCAGATTCTGCCTTATCTACGCCAGACACCCTAGAAGAACTGAGCAGGAGGGTGGCAGAAGGGAAACGTTCCCAAGGAGAAAGCGACAAAGGGGAGAAAATAGGTGACAGACAAAAGGAAGTTGATTGGGAGAAAGAGAAATATGACAATAGTATTTTGAAGCCGAAGGTATCTACTATTAAAGAGACGGCCCCAAAGAGACGAAAACTAATCCCTAAGGATTTAACGAGGCAAATAAGAGTGAATTTAGCTCATCCTGATCAACCATATGCGCTTGCACCACCCGACAAGAAAGGGAAGATTACAATGTTTGAGGCCTTGCATTCAGAGGGAGGTGGTCGTAATGATGAATGGATGACGTCATACGAAAACCGCTACACCCCTGAAGGTAAGATTAAAGCGATCTTTGTCAGGCAAAAATTAATAAATGAGAGTAAATGGTTTGAACCCAGGTGTAGTAGTTGAGTGACGATCACATTACTCACTCAACTAAAATTAATAAAGAAGTAAAATGAACAAACCTCTAACAAAACTAAGGCCACCCATCCATGTATTACCCAAGCCAAACCTGCTAGACTTAATCTCTTCAAAAGTCAAGTTTTTTTCCCACCTGACCACGACTTCATGAAATAACACTAGCACGGCAATAGCCTTAAGACATTGCACTACGTACATAGTACCTGATAATAAGCAATTATTGGACGAGGTTGAGCAAAATATCGTGATTTGTTAGTGGCGAGCAAGCACTAACAAATCTCGATATTTTGCGATAACCGAGTTCAATAATTGTTTTATCATTCAAATTATTTTTTCTAATCTTTGAGGGGCAGTGCGGACGAGTCAAACAATAACAAAGTCAGCTGTTTTTTTCGGGGAAGCGAGCCATTGTCAAATGCAGGGTTACTGCGCATGAGCAGACCGTTATTTGCAGCAAGATGGCTCTTAACCGTAATGCACATGAGCAGATCGTTATTTGTAGGCAGTTATTTGCAGTTCTCTCGGCCAATCAAAATGACGGAATAAATAATTTGAATGATAATATTTTATACATTTCAAATCGACGTGCGTAAGTACGGTCTGTTTAGCTTCCCCCTGGTGCCTTCGGGCTAGAAAACTCTTCTCTCACTGTCATGGATACCTCCCCCTTAATGCACCCAAATGATTATTTATTCCCGATGGTTGACTTTTTCAGAGAAGTATTACACGACTACATTGGAAGCCATCGAGAAAGCTCCCTTGCCTCGCCTGATCCAGCTTGGAGTAGCACCAGGTGATGTCATGGGTGTGTTCAAAAAACCTCGTACGGCACTCCCCTATCACATCTTGGAATATCAAAAGATTCTCCAGGGTAAGTGTACACCTTGTTTTATCTTGCTCACACATGTGCGTAAAAACTAACGGTGTCGATCACAAAACGGTGTGAATGACAGAGCAAAAACCGTTATAAGCCTCTCGTTATAAGGACAGGTATACGATGTTAAGCTCGATACTTTGTAAACAGTCACGCTCTTTTGGAGCCAATGGGCAAAATATCAAATGCGACCAAAATTTAGTGAACGCGGTTTAGGGTCGTTTAGGGATATAATTCCTTGTACTTTGGGAGAGGTGATATTTTAATTTGGTCAGCAGAGAAAAACTGACATTTCCTTAATTTTGTCACAAGTTTAGAGCAACAAAAAGTCCTACAAAAAGCCTACGTCTACAAGTGATACACTATTTACATTTTTTTCAGATGCTGCTTCCCAATCAGGAGGCATTCTAGCAGCAGTAGCATCAGATCGACTAGCAGGCGGACCCTTCTATGATTACATAGAAAGAGTACGCGACGACACAGCACTCATTCGCCTTCAGTTCTGGAACGAAGCTCAGCGGTATCTCGCACCACCAGAAAGCCTGGGTCCAATGAATAAGTACCGCATGGCTATGACTCTCATTGGTACATTCCTGCTGTCTGATTCCCCGCGTATTGTTCCTGTTAATTCAAGATCAAGAAAACAGTTGATTGATTTGCTTCCAATCGACCAAGGAGACGCTCTACTGACTCATGTGTCCCATAATATAGTTCAGGTATAACTATAGATAGCTCTCAACATCATCTCCGGTCTCGTGGAAAAATCGTACCTGCAGAATGACAAAATGTTGATAGAAATGTTGGATAATTGAGCAATGGATTGCTTGTCCTCCACAGGGAATCAAGGTTTGCACAGCGGTAGTACACTCGCCTTTTACTTCTCCGCAAAACCTGATACTCTAAATTTCTATTCGATCTGTGAGTTAGCCGGTGCCCTGACTTAGATCAACCCAGAGGTTGTTTCAGGGTTCGATTTGTGAGTTAGTCAGACCCTGATTTAGATCAGTCCAGAGGTTGTTTCAGGGTTCGATTTGTGAGTAAGTCAGACCCTGATTTAGATCAGCCCAGAGGTTGTTTCAGGGTTCGATCTGTGAGTTAGCCATGATGCCCTGACTTAGATCAGCCCAGAGGTTGTTTCAGGGTTTATTTGTGCGTTAACCATGCCCTGACTTAGATCAGCCTAGAGGTTGTTTCAGGGTTCGATTTGTGAGTAAGTCAGACCCTGATTTAGATCAGCCCAGAGGTTGTTTCAGGGATCGATCTGTGAGTTAGCCAGACCCTGACTTAAAACAGTCCAAAGGTTGTATCAGGGTTGGATATGTGAGTAGCCACCAACTTACATAATCCGCGGGTTCTTTCAATGTTTGATAAAACTGAGGGTTTGTGGTCCTTGAATTTTATTATGGATAGTCTTGTTTCGGTATAAACAATGTCTTTGTTCTAGGACCTTTCGACTCTCGTCTTACAGTTTATCCGTGCAGATGAGGACCACTTTACGAGCTCAGTGGTAAGTTAGTGAGTAAGAACTAGGAAACTCTGCATTGCTTTGCGGCATAACACCTTTGGTTTTTGTCCGACAAGTAAATATTGTGCATTGCCAGGCGCGGCACGGCAGTTACAAATCAACTTTATTTAGAGAGGGTGACTGAAAAGTGACAATTGCATGGCAAACACTATTTCAAGTGTCTTCCGAGCCACGGCTTATAAAGGCTAACTATTTGTAGATATTTTTAGAGCAAAGGTAGCACGCCACATATTTTAAGACCCTGAGTGGCGGTCAAACCAGATGAACGCGTTTTGTAACTGAAACTGTGACATGTTGTCCAAAACAGACAAGGTACAAGAAAGTTGTAAGAGTCCAGCCCAAGGTAGAAGAGTTAAGAGAAAAAGGAGAAGATGAGTCTGAGTCAGAAGAAGAACAGGAAGAAACTGGTTATCACAGCGATGAAGACACAACTAAACTGGCCAATCTGAACATGTTACGCGCGTTGCAGTTGGTGATCAGTCTTCAGGACCCTGGTAAGTATACCCCCAGACCATGTTCCCCCAAATTCACTTCCTCAAGGGAATTAATCAGGAAGAGAAGAAGATAGGGAGATCAGAAGTACGTTGTTGCGCACAGGATGCTTAAAAGTTGCGGGCACACGATGACACTTGCATCGGATTTTTAATCTTCTCTAATTGCAAGCAATGTCGCATGCGATACCATCGGAAACACAAAATGAATAACTCAGACCAGTAGCACCAAGGGTTTCTATCTTAAGTCTAATTTTTTTGTCAAGAAAGGTCAAAGTGTTTGAGGAATTTGACGCTGTTTCTTGTTACGAGCCCCTTTTGCGATTAAAATTTTCTCTCCAAAGCTAATGGGAACTTGACTATGGGTTTGGCGGGAACGTTTATGCCAAAACGCGCTCGTTCGTTTCCTTTCTCCCCACCCTAGCTCAACTCAATTCTGGAACTCTCGCTACGCTTTTGCGCGACGGATCCAGAACATTCAAAAAGTGGTTACCAAAGCATGTAATGATCATTGTAAATCACCAAATGGCTCAAATGGTTCCCTTACGTTATTCCAGGCTTCGATGAAGACGATGATGAAGAGGAAGAAATATACGAAGGAGAGAAGATACCTTCTTTGAAAGAAGTCAATAAACAACGCGATATTGAGCGAGCAAGGAGAGTCTCGCATTTTTATGGACAGATTAAGAAGGAAGTTACGGAGAAGAAAGAAGAAGGTGCACAAGTTGTTAGAGCAAGACCAAACAGACCAAGGTACTTTAAATTTTTATCACTAGCCATTGTATTAATTTTTTTCTGTAAATAGTGGAGAGTGCATAGTGATATCTAGGCGTTATTCATCTGGCCGTCATATATTTTTTCACTTAAGACCATATGCTATTCTCCTGTGGGCAGTTATAAAGTTGCTGGGTTTTAATCATGCAGCTGAATCTTATCATCTGCTCCAAATTTTGGTTAAACTCTTCATGACCAACATGTGCTGTCTGCAAGAAAGAATTCTATTGAAAACTTACGATTCAGCTGATGAACATTACGCACGAGTTAGGAAAATTTGTCAAGTGAAACATACTTATAACTCATTCACTGCTAACTCATGGCACTCATACTTTAAATATTATATTTTTTAGTAAATCTTGAGCAGATACGGAGCAGGTGCATGTGAAGGCATAGTCACCATGTTGGATGACTTGAACAAAAGATTTGGTCTTGGTTTCTTTTGCTATGTCAACCAGCATGGCTGTCATGTCTTTTGTCTTTTGCCTGTGACGTCATAGCCACCATGTTGGATGACTTGAACAAAAGATTTAGTCTTGGTTTCTTTTGCTATGTCAACCAGCATGGCTGTCACGTCTTTTGTTTTTTGCATGTGACGTCATAGTCGCCATGTTGGTTGACGTGAACAAAAGATTTGGTCTTGGTTTCTTTTATCATGTCAACTAACATGGCTGTCATGTCTTTTGTCCCTATGCCTGTGACGTCATAGCCAACATGTTGGATGACTTGAACAAAAGATTTGGTCTTGTTTTCTTTTGCTATGTCAACCAGCATGGCTGTCATATCTTTTGTCCCCATACCTGTGACGTCATAGCCGTCATGTTGAATGACTTGAATTAGAGATTTACTGTCTTGGTTTTATATTGTTATGTCAACCAACATGGCGGCCACGTCTTTTGTGGTTCTATTTAATTATGGGAAGGATGCCCAAGACAATTCTTTTGACATAGGCAAAGTACAGTACAGTACATTTCTATAATTTGCCATGTCGTGATGATGTTGACCTTTAAATTCTACCAGGGCTTTCCAAGAGTGTCTCCACGAGACGGTACAGTTTGCTTGGTTTCGCACATATCTTCAGGAACAGTCATCTGAGATACCCCTTCTCTTCTGGCAAGCTGTTGAAAACATGAAGAATAACTGCAAAGATGCCAAGTCTCGACAAGGGAGGGCAAACGTCATCGTGAGGAAGTATTTCATCAACATTGAGGTGCCTGCCAGTAAGTTGGAACTGACATGTGAAGGGAGTTTTTACTTTTTTGTTTGTTTCTTGTGTCGGCCAAAATCACAGACAAAATGACGATATGATGATGTTCATACTGATTATGAAATTGACGATGGCGATAATGAAGGTGATGGCAAAAAAGGTGATGGAGATGATGATAGAGATGATGGTGTTGATGATGGTGCAGGTCGTTATGATGAAGATGATGGTGGTGGTGGTGATGGTGATGATGATCATGACATGATGGTAGTGTTGATGATGGTGCAGGTCGTGGTGATGGTGATGGTGACGATATTAATAATAATTATGAAACTGACGATGGTGATAATGATAATGATGGGATGACAAGGAAGATAATTGAGTGTTGGAGATAATGATGAGGATGACCTGATGATAGTATTGATGATGGTGCAGGTCGTGGTCACGATGATGATGACAACGACGATGATGATAAAGGTTGTGGTGTTGTTGATGATGATGATGACGGTGTTGATAGGTAATTTATCAAAACAGCTTAAAATTCAAATTCAAAAAAAAAAAAAAATCGATATTTTTTCTTAAAGCTGAGAATCTGCAATGCAAAGCGGACATCATCCGGGATATTCCAGTGTTGGACAAGGTCACGCCACCCATGCTGATCTCTGCCCAGACCTGTGTGGCCAGAACACTGGAGGAGCAATGGTAAGATCAGTATTGTGCAGATATATTATCTGATAAACAAATATCGGGCGAGGGGGATCGAATACGAGTGAGCAAATGAATGAACGAACGAATGAATGAAAAGAAAGTACTGAAGCTAGAAAGAAAGAAGGGATGGACGAAAGGACAAACCAAATAGCGAGCGATTGAAAAGCTAACCGACTGAATTGACAAAAACAACCTCAAGAGCGATCCCACCTCTAAATAAAGACCGGTCCCAAACTATTCTTCTTCTGAAGTTTGATATTTCTTTATTTTAGGTTTCGTAAATATGTAGGCACATTCCCTGAAGAGGACCACAGTGAAACCTTGAACAAGTATGCAATGAGAAACACACTGGCTGGGGTGGCCAAGATAGCGGCTCATGGAAAGACGGTGAGTTCAATATCCATATTCATCATTATTAATTAGAATCCATGGGACGTAAAGGATAAATGCACTGATGACGTAAAAAACCTGGTAGTGATCGTCCTTAGTCCCTTTCCCTCAGGCTATCCTTCTCTAGAGTTGAACGGCGATTGGTTTGGCTATTGGCGAGGTAAAATATGCAATAAAGGGACACCTTTCCAATTGAAAATTCACAAGATGAACGAGTCATACTACTCGCCATCTAAGGTCTTCGCTGAATTGCGCAGGCATTGTTTAGGTATGAATATGAGGAAATCTTTATTGTTCCACAGTTCTTCGGCTTTTGGTCGTGTAATCGCACATCACCGATCGTCGTTCGTTCGCCCCTTCAATATATTTTTGAAATAGCTGTATGCATTGCAAAGACACCTTGGATTATAAGCGTAAATAATCAAAATCATAACAGAATTGCCAGACAATGATACCAAAGCTTACCACAATGCCCTATCAATGCTACTTCTTCGTAAGTTTGGTTAAATCAAATTAAACTTTTTTGATTTTGTTGACCAACAGCGCGGTTTGTGGGCGATGTTCGCTAGCAACGTCAGGAGTTTCCAGAAGGGAATAAACACCATTAAACTAGAAAGAGAATTCATTGCGTTTCTCAGAAGGGAAAAAGATATTACTATAGAACACAGTAAGCATACTATCCATCCATCCTATTTATTCCTCCATCCATTCATCCCATTCCATTTTTCCCGGCGTCAATCCAATTTTATTCATCCATCAGTCTGTGGAAAAGTGTTTGCATTGTTGAAGTTGTGCACTCTTTACTTTTCTAGCCTGTTGGTATTTGTGAATATTTTAAAGCTGAAATCAGAGTAGCCCTGGTAGTAGTAGTTTATTTCTCACAATGGCAGAATTAGCTGAATTACAGTGAGGTCAGCATGACATAGAAACGTCATACACTGTACATAACAAGGAAATGTCTACATTAACAGTAGCAATGATAATGATAAATAGTTAAATATAACTGATTGAATTAATTAGTAACGCATAGTGCAAAATGAAGAAAATGTATGCGTTCTGCAGGCCATTTTCATATCAATCCTCCCTGTCCCAGATCTAAGGGAATGCCCATGATCCACGTTAACTTTAAGACATTCTAACAACCGTCCAAGGGGCTCAGTACTTTTTGCCTTCCCTATAGAACTAGAAGTTAAATTTAGTCTTCAATCACATAGGGGAACTAGACCTGATTGATTTAAAGCGTCGCAGTAATCTAGATTAGGGTAAATGGTAAATGGTAAATGGTAAATGGTAAATGGTAAATGGTAAATGGTAAATGGTAAATGGTAAATGGTAAATGGTAAATGGTAAATGGTAAATGGTAAATGGTAAATGGTAAATGGTAAATGGTAAATGGTAAATGGTAAATGGTAAATGGTAAATGGTAAATGGTAAATGGTAAATGGTAAATGGTAAATGGTAAATGGTAAATGGTAAATGGTAAATGGTAAATAAAAATGGCAAACAAGGCGCACAGCAGTATGGTTTTGAAAAAGGCATCTTATGTCTTTATCTATATGAATTGTTTTTCAGACAACCGGAGACATGCTTTAAACCCTACAAGAAGAATGATCAACAACAGGTCCATCGGCACAGAGAAACTGGTGAATGACTTGACATTCTGGAAAGAAGTTATCAAGTATGTTTAATTTGCCTTTTGTAGAATAGACATCAAGCATGATGACGTTTTATACCTACACTTCCAGAATCCCTTTCGGTAGCATTGTTTGTTGTGCTAATTTTCACTATTGTCTTGGTATTCTCAAAGGAGTTTTAACATTTGAATATGAAAAGAGATTTTGAAAAGGATTGTGGTAGTTTAGGTATGAAACCTCATGAGGTCTATTGGTATCTGTGATTCTCGTAATACACACGGCCGCCCCCGATCTCATTATGAAATTGTATCTCTGCGGGCAAAGCATCTGGGGTACCAATCCCAAATCCGTGTTCCTAGCCATTTCATAAAGTTTCGTTCAAACGAAATGTTTACCAACAAATATTGGATTTCAATCAGCTTCAAAAGTCTTTGAATCTCATTGTCTGCTTCAGTTGGTGGTCAAAGACTGCCAACCATGTGCTGTCAGCCAGAAAGAATTCTAATAAAAACTTGCGATTAAGCTGATGAACATTCCGCACGAGACGAGACAAGAAAAAAAGTAGTAAAAGAATAAAACAAAATCAGTGAAACTCTATGACACCACCATCGTTCCACCCACCCACCCTACCTCCCCCCAGTTTGTTTGCATGATTGCGAGATGCATACTGTGGTGCACGACTTCTCTTTGCTCTACGCAACCAGCTTACAGTCATGTGTAGTCGTTTACTGCGGCATGTCATGCCTCGGAGGGTGGAAGACAAAGAAACAAGAAAGAGTCAACTTTATCAAAACCTGAAACAAGTGGGCTTGATTAATTGTGTCGGAAGTACAAACTGTTGTGAATGGGTCTGTCACGAAAAGAGCTGTTAGAATAGTGGTTTCTCAAAAGCAAAACTCTTTTCTTTCTGATTTCAATGTGCATTGCAGGTAGTGCAAGGGATTAGATGTATGTGCGGTCTGGGAGTCGGCTAGTCGGTACAAAATCCAGGATTGGTGATCCATCCCTCCCCTTTAAATCGGGTACTGTAAGATGTGACAATAGTTTCGACCTTGCCATTATTGCAGCACATGTTTGATGCCAATGGCTCATTCCTTTATATTCTCTTTCACTGTAAGGTTCAAGGAAATGGTAGACAATGCAACAGAATGTGCAAAGAGTGGGAACTACAGTACAGATGACCAAAAACAGGTCGAGAGCAAAGCAAACACAATTACGAGCGTGTATATCGACTCTGAACTGCCACCAAAGATACAGGTCAGTCACTACTACACTACTGATTCTCACTGCATAATTAATTAGCACGGAACTGTATAAATTAACTCCACATACATGCCTTATTGCACAACGTCGTTCGGAGCGTGGCGAGAAGCCGAGTTTTGCCCCACCCACCTCCCCTGGTGGCGGTGCTCTTCAGGTTCGTCTTCTCGCTGTTTACCTCATATCACAACAAAATCATCATACGCAAACCAACATTATCATATCGAAATTCTATCATATTTAATTTAAACAGTTTTTCCAGTGTTCAACTGAACAACTTG
Source organism: Anthopleura sola (assembly GCA_023349425.1). Taxonomy (NCBI): domain Eukaryota; kingdom Metazoa; phylum Cnidaria; class Anthozoa; order Actiniaria; family Actiniidae; genus Anthopleura; species Anthopleura sola. Next base: position 6,158,743 of record JALHLI010000001.1, read on the forward strand.
ATTGTCTCGTCTACTATCCATTACCATACCAAAACTACAAATAATAAATAACCTATAAAAAATAATGCAAAATACTGAACCTTAGAAACTCTTAACTGAACTGCTGGACCTGGGAAGTTGAATGACAATTTAATCAGTTTTTTTCCAGTCTTCAACTGGACAACTTTAATTAAAATAATCTCGTGTACTCTCTATTTCTATAGCAAAACTAAAATTAATTACCTAAGATTAATGTCAAAAACTTAACTTTTGAAAACTTTACACTGCGGAACTAGAAGTCAAAATATGCTGGTCCTATATACACCTAATCATGGTAACCAATTAATACCATGCCGTATACCCAAATAGGCTACATTGTATGTATCTACGGTGTGGTATATTATCGGTATGTATAGGTTGTACGGTATATTTTTTGTGTAAAAATTTCAGAATTTGTTGCAGAAAACTCTACCCTTATAATTTTTTTATAGTTTCTTTAACTGTACAGCTTCGTTTCTGTCATAAGGGCCAGATTGGAAAAAAGACACTGTTCTTTATCTGCTTAATAACCCTAATAAAGATTAATTGATTAATTGATACTTTCAATAAGTTCATACTACGAATAATGACCTGCTCAAATTACTACTGAAAACTGAACTTTTGTAACTTTTCAAAAGCGCGCAACTAGATCTAGAAGACAAATTTCATTAGCAAAGTAACAATATGCTTGTCCCACACATACGGCATATGCAAAACCTCTATGTAATAACCTATCTAGAGAGATGATAACTAGCGGTAAGCTAGTGTGGGCTGCGTCGGTGTTTCTAATGAAACAGTTGTGATAAAAAGATAAATTTTACACCGTAAAAAATAAGAAAGATCACCATGTAAGATATTACCATGTAATAACCTATCTAGGGTATCTCACTATACCTATAGACCACGCAGCAATTCCCAATGCAGCGGGGGAAACGCCATCGACTTGAGTCAATTAAAAATGTCCTCATATAGCAGCTCCACTATGATGGTACTGATCCTGAAATACACAAAAAGTCCAAGAAGTTTTGTCAAGAAAAACTAAGATGTTCTTACGTTAGAATTCAAAACAATCACCTTACTGGGGTACATATTCGCACCACTACATTACAACTCTCAGCTTACATGCTGACTGATTTTTACGGGGACGGGGGAGGAAAACGCATCGTGGCACAGGACACAACGACACATCAGACAAACTTTACTCACGTGGTGGGCACGCAGAGCTCAGACAATTGACCCCAATCGTGAATTAGACATTGGTGGGAGAGTACGACGCATTAGTAGCGTACACCACCCATGCCACCCGTTTAATCACGAGAAAATAATGTAAAAACATTGTAAGGGAGAGCTGTATGTGTTACAAGATGAATTAAACGAGTGTGCACTCGAGTATGTAGTGCAACTACTAAGAAATACTCGATGTAAAAAGCAAATGTATCTTACCTTCTTATTTCTTCATGGCGTAATTGATCTCTTCTCTTGTTTGATCCCATCCATGAGTGGTTATACCCTTGTAGACTTCCATCACAAGATGAGGGAAATATTCCAAGAACACAAAGTTTTCCAGCAACTGTTTTCTGATTGGTGTTGGTCGCGTACTTTCAGAAACGTGTTCATAAGCATTTCGTATGAATCGTACCAACTCTACGACAGAGTGAGTATCGTATCGTTTTCTCTTTTTGGTCATTTCAGTGTAAATGACAGGCATTTGTACATAACCTCGATCATTCCAATTTACATACTTGACTATGGTACCAAAGCTTGTCTCCAAATCAGTCTCTACTGCAGTCAAAGGCAGAGTCCTCTTACCACGTGGGCATTCAAATTCTGGTTGATTTGCAAGAGCTTTGAGAACATCTATCTTTTTCATTATTGGCCAAAACAACGGATGAGCCAGTGATTCTGCAGCAGTTGGCCGCTTCGCTGCATCGCTTTCCAGTAGTTGTTCAAGGAGATTAGTAGCTTCAGGCCTGAGAGAGTCGTCCCATCCTTTCTTGGTACCATGAATTACATTTGTTTCAGTTTCGGCGCGAATCTGCAATTCACCTTTATTAGCACAATCCTCTGGAGAAAACGGATGCTTTTTAACTGACAAAAAGTAGTGAAGAACAAGACCACAGGAAAACATGTCCGATGCAGACGAGTGTTGATCTTTAGTGGCCATTATTACCTCTGGAGCAATCCAGCACCTTGTTCCAGCATTGATACCATATACGGTCGTGAGCTGAGCGCTGTCATTATGACGGCTGAGACCAAAGTCAGCGATTTTCAAACACAGTTTAGGGGAATTCTTAAAAAGAATATTAGTTGGTTTGAGATCACGATGAAGATATCCTCGATCGTGCATGTATGATAGTCCCTTTACTACATCATTGCAGAGCTCTTCTTTCTCTTTCATAGTCATTGATTTGTTAAGTAAATCTTCAAGGTTTCCCTCCATCAGTTCTAAGACAATGTACGAAAAGTCTTTGTCTTCAAAAAAAGACAAATAGCGAACAACTTGCTCGCAGTCTGCGAGAGCAGTGAGATTTGTAATTTCTCGTTGGTCTTCTGGTCGTGGCATACGAATCTTCTCAATACGTTTAATGGCCACCTCTCTTCCATCATTCTCGTTGATGCCTGCATATACCGCTCCAAATGACCCGCATGCCAAATGGTCTTTATGATACCAGTATGGTTCGACATGCTTACTTTCAAGATGCCTTGCTACTTTAGCCAAACTGCGCTCATGCGCTTTAGAAACCGATTTCCAGGGTGTAATGACCAAGGGGAATCTATCAAGATCAACAGGCTCGATCAGAAGTTGTTTAAGTGCAGGACACTCCTCTGCGATGTCCAAGCACGACTGATCTGTGGCATCAGGGATTCTGTAATCGGCTCCAAATGAACGTAGTAGTTTAACCATTTCCCAATGAACCGTCGATTTAATCTCATCAGTAGATAAACCGTTTCCAACTTCTACGATATTCCTGCAGCAGTAGTGAAGGGGAGAATCTTCTTTGTCATTTCCATTGGCGGGACATTTAGTTGAACACAGAATTATTTCAGCGGCATCTTTCTTCCATTGTGCATTAGGTAATTTGTCTTTACAAATTGCAGTCAACAGAGAAAACAAGATTAGGGGACGAGATCGAACGTTGCTGTCGTCACATGCAACATCTATGAGAGCTCTAGCAAGATCACGAGATTCACATTCCATAAGTACTTTCAAAACAGATTCATCGTTGAAGTCAACCGTCCAAGGATCAAGGCCTTTGTTAATAACGTTTCTCCAGAATTTATCTTGAGCAAGTAAAATGTCAGGATACAATGAACCTTGGTTCTTGACAAACTCAGTTCTAGTTTTAGCTGCAACAAGGAGAGGTGAACGTCCTGATGAATCCACATCGTTTGGGTTTGTTCCAGCATCGAGCAAAAGTTCAACGGCTGTCCACGTTCTGCACAGATGTATAGGTGTTTCGCCATTTTCATTTTTGACATGCAGTTGCTGTTTGTTTTCATCAATGTAATATTCCAAAACCATTTTTAAAAGTCCTTGGAAAGTATATCCTTCAGCGATAGTGCTGGAATAGTCTTCACCTGGTGGTAATTCAAATGTTGCCCAGACATGAAGTGGGGTGTTTCCACTGTCATCTTTGATTACTGCAGGTAATCCTTTTTCTTTGTGGGCAATCAGCATTTTTTGCCATAGCCTTATAATTTCATCGAGGAATCTGGTCCTCCATTCTTCGTACCCGTCCCGTAAGACTTGTCGTAGAAGTTCTAAAACCAAATGCAAAGCAGACTTTCCACTTTGTGCCTTTTCTTCCACATTAGACCCGTGTTCTATTAAGAACCAGCACACAGCTAATTTTTCTTTGACTCTTGACCATTGTCTAAAGCCATGACTAGAATGTTTCTTGATTATGCTAACCAAGCAGCATAGAAGTGGCGTTTCGTTTTTAAGGTTTTTTATGTGGATTAATGCTCCCATTTCTTTCAGTTGATTGCAAATAGATAGGACTGTTCCATCAGGGACACCATACGATGATAGATGGACTGCATGGTGAAGAGCGGTATTTCCATCTAAGTCAATGCTGTTTGGGTTGGCACCCAATTTGACAAGTCGACGCAATATGTTGCCTATTACCTCTTGTACATTCCTTAATCTTGTATGTTTTTCTTCAATTGTCTTTAAAATATTTTCAATCTCCTTTCGCTTTAGGCGTACATCAAAAATAGAAATGTAATCGGTAGCTTGCCTTAATAATGTAGAAAGAGAATCTACATTGACGCCACACAATATTTGATTAAAAGAGAGGATTTTGTAAAAGGCGACAGTTATTATTGCTTCAAAAATCTGTTTTTTGTCAGCCATCTTTCGCTCTACAAGAAATTGAAGTTTATCTCGTAAATGATAAGGAAATTTATAGTATTCCTCGATTACAAATGTCAAAATATTGTAATTGTCTTTTAGATACAAACTTGCCCATCTTTCAAGCAGACAGATTGCTAGAGCAACCGATTCTGTTATAGCATAAAACAAAGGAGTTTTGCCACAATGATCTCTAATATTGAAAACAGCACCAGCATCAATCAATGCACAAACCACAGTTTTGTTCCTTTTTTGAACAGCATAAAACAAAGCAGTTTTCCCCTCAGTATCAGTTATGTTGACATCAGCACCAGCATCAATCAGTGAACAAACCACATTTTCATTTATCCAATGTTGAATAGCATAAAACAAAGCAGTTTTCCCCTTCTTATAAGTTATGTTGACATCAGCACCAGCAGCAATCAATGCACAAACTACGTTTTCATTATCACTTTGTTGAAAAGCATAAAACAAAGCAGTTTTCCCCTCGGTATCAGTTATGTTGACATCAGCACCAGCATCAATCAATCCACCAACCACGTTTTCATTATCACTTTGTTGAACAGCATAAAACAAAGCAGTTTTCCCCTCAGTATCAGTTATGCTGACATCAGCACCAGCATCAATCAATAAAGGAACCACTCTTTTTTTCATCCAATGTTGAACAGCATAAAACAAAGCAGTTTTCCCCTCGGTATCAGTTATGTTGACATCCGCACCAGCATCAATCAATGCACAAACCACGTTTTCATTATCACTTTGTTGAACAGCATAAAACAAAGCAGTTTTCCCCTCGGTATCAGTTATGTTGACATCAGCACCAGCATCAATCAGTGCACAAACCACTCTTTCATTCATCCAATGTTGAATAGCATAAGACAAAGCAGTTTCCCCCTTCTTATTAGTTATGTTGACATCAGCACCAGCATCAATCAGTGCACAAACCACTCTTTTATTCATCCAATGTTGAATAGCATAAGACAAAGCAGTTTCTCCCTTCTTATTAGTTATGTTCACATCAGCACCAGCATCAATCAATGCACAAACCACTCTTTCATTATTACTTTGTTGAACAGCATAAGACAAAGCAGTTTTCCCCTCGGTATCAGTTATGTTGACATCAGCACCAGCATCAATCAATAAACGAACCTCACTTTCATTATTCCTTTGAACAGCATAAACAAGAGCAGTTTTCCCCTCGGTATCAGCTATGTTGACATCAGCACCAGCATCAATCAATCCACCAACCACTCTTTCATTCATCCAATGTTGAACAGCATAAGACAAAGCAGTTTTCCCCTTCTTATTAGTTATGTTGACATCAGCACCAGCATCAATCAGTGCACAAACCACTCTTTCATTCATCCAATGTTGAATAGCATAAGACAAAGCAGTTTCCCCCTTCTTATTAGTTATGTTCACATCAGCACCAGCATCAATCAATGCACAAACCACTCTTTCATTATTACTTTGTTGAACAGCATAAGACAAAGCAGTTTTCCCCTCGGTATCAGTTATGTTGACATCAGCACCAGCATCAATCAATAAACGAACCTTACTTTCATTATTCCTTTGAACAGCATAAACTAGAGCAGTTTTCCCCTCGGTATCAGTTATGTTGACATCAGCACCAGCATCAATCATTGCACAAACCACATTTTCATTTATCCAATGTTGAATAGAATAAAACAAAGCAGTTTTCCCCTTCTTATTAGTTATGTTGACATCAGCACCAGCAGCAATCAATGCACAAACCACGTTTTCATGATCACTTTGTTGAAAAGCATAAAACAAAGCAGTTTTCCCCTCAGTATCAGTTATGTTGACATCAGCACCAGCATCAATCAATGCACAAACCACGTTTTCATTATCACTTTGTTGAACAGCATAAAACAAAGCAGTTTTCCCCTCAGTATCAGTTATGCTGACATCAGCACCAGCATCAATCAATAAACGAACCACTCTTTTTTTCATCCAATGTTGAACAGCATAAAACAAAGCAGTTTTCCCCTCGGTATCAGTTATGTTGACATCAGCACCAGCATCAATCAATGCACAAACCACAGTTTTGTTCGTTTTTTGAACAGCATAAAACAAAGCAGTTTTCCCCTCGGTATCAGTTATGTTGACATCAGCACCAGCATCAATCAATCCACCAACCACTCTTTCATTCATCCAATGTTGAACAACATAAGACAAAGCAGTTTCCCCCTTCTTATTAGTTATGTTGACATCAGCACCAGCATCAATCAGTGCACAAACCACTCTTTCATTCATCCAATGTTGAATAGCATAAGACAAAGCAGTTTCCCCCTTCTTATTAGTTATGTTCACATCAGCACCAGCATCAATCAATGCACAAACCACTCTTTCATTATTACTTTGTTGAACAGCATAAGACAAAGCAGTTTTCCCCTCGGTATCAGTTATGTTCACATCAGCACCTGCATCAATCAATAAACGAACCTTACTTTCATTATTCCTTTGAACAGCATAAACTAGAGCAGTTTTCCCCTCGGTATCAGCTATGTTGACATCAGCACCAGCAGCATCAATCAATCCACCAACCACTCTTTCATTCATCCAATGTTGAACAGCATAAGACAAAGCAGTTTCCCCCTTCTTATTAGTTATGTTGACATCAGCACCAGCATCAATCAGTGCACAAACCACTCTTTCATTCATCCAATGTTGAATAGCATAAGACAAAGCAGTTTCCCCCTTCTTATTAGTTATGTTCACATCAGCACCAGCATCAATCAATGCACAAACCACTCTTTCATTATTACTTTGTTGAACAGCATAAGACAAAGCAGTTTTCCCCTCGGTATCAGTTATGTTGACATCAGCACCAGCATCAATCAATAAACGAACCTTACTTTCATTATTCCTTTGAACAGCATAAACTAGAGCAGTTTTCCCCTCGGTATCAGCTATGTTGACATCAGCACCAGCATCAATCAATCCACCAACCACTCTTTCATTCATCCAATGTTGAACAGCATAAGACAAAGCAGTTTCCCCCTTCTTATTAGTTATGTTGACATCAGCACCAGCATCAATCAGTGCACAAACCACTCTTTCATTCATCCAATGTTGAATAGCATAAGACAAAGCAGTTTCCCCCTTCTTATTAGTTATGTTCACATCAGCACCAGCATCAATCAATGCACAAACCACTCTTTCATTATTACTTTGTTGAACAGCATAAGACAAAGCAGTTTTCCCCTCGGTATCAGTTATGTTGACATCAGCACCAGCATCAATCAATAAACGAACCTTACTTTCATTATTCCTTTGAACAGCATAAACTAGAGCAGTTTTCCCCTCGGTATCAGCTATGTTGACATCAGCACCAGCATCAATCAATCCACCAACCACTCTTTCATTCATCCAATGTTGAACAGCATAAGACAAAGCAGTTTCCCCCTTCTTATTAGTTATGTTGACATCAGCACCAGCATCAATCAATAAACGAACTTTACTTTCATTATTACTTTGAACAGCATAAACTAGCAAGTAAGGTTGGCACGTTCCACCAACGTCTGGTGGCCCCACGTCTGGTGGCCCCACACGTCTGGTGGCCCCTGTCCCAGTTTCTCCCCTGCAATACAAGCTGTGACCACGAAACTTGGCAGGGATGTAGTCACGTGCCTTGTCAGTCACCCCAAAGATTTTGGGTGTATGACGTCACATATCACGTGACTTACTAAGATAATATTATCGCCAGTTTTTTAAAAAGACTTTTATTAGACTTAATTGCCCTACCAAAGTCTACCACAGTCTTTGTATGCCAACGATGGTCACCAAACTCCCCCTGACAACATGACGTCACAGGTCATAAGATTTATATTGCCTATTTTTGCAGACAAGTAAGTACTGAGTTTGTGCTTCAGTGAGATCACTATAAATACGTTACATTTACCTATTCTATGACAACAATTCTAAGGGTAGGAAAGGCTTATTTTGAGAAACGTGATTTGATGTGAAATGGGCATTATATATCCCGTGAAACGCATTTTTTCCTCCATGAAATGAGGCGTGATTTGCCATTATTATTTACCGAGAATCGAGATTTTAGATTTTACACTGTATAATTCGAGATTTTTAGAAAATTATCTCACTCTTTAAGAAAAATTATCTCACTTTTTAGAAAATTATCTCATGTCCTTTATAAACCACCGTATATATCATCGCAAAAAAAAATTATTTAAAAATAATAACAAAACAGTTATAAAAGTAAATTGAGATTTTTCAAGTTTAACATTTTATTACAATGTTCACGTGATATGGCACATTTGTGATTTGTCATGCTGAGTGCTAGTGTTGAACCTTGAACACACAATGAAACCAACAGCTACTTGGTCAGCAGATTATCAGATATTAACACGGATATCATATGCAATCTTGAATGAATGCATTGAATGAATCATACAAGATTCATAGTTAAAGTGACATTATTAACAAGTAGCATTACAGACCAATACAGACCATTACCTTGTACATATGTACTATATATAGACGACAATGGATGTCACACAATATTATCATATGGTATACTAATAATTGCTTCAGTTCTAATTATTTGAGTGCATACAGAATTAAAACCTCTATAAAAGACAGATACGATCAATTTTAGAAGAGTGCTAATGTTAAATCCACAAAAAATAGTTACCATTCAACTATTGTACATGCCGGCTTATTTGTTTACATCTGTACTAGTTTGACATGAAATTCGTCTAATCGGCTTTTAATATTACTCCGGTTTCCGACTCACTTTAAAAAGCGGAAATGCCGTATATGCATTTCAAAATACATTCTTTGTATTTTAGATCATGAGCCAATAAAATTCAAGTCGAGGGAACCTTTTGAATGTAATTTCTTCGATGTACTATAGACGCGTTAAGCGTAACGCTTCGGTTGGCGTGACCCTTTAGCCGGATACACTTCACTTCAAACTTTGGTTTGTCAACACCAAACCACTTCGAGTCCAAGCATGAAACGTCTGTGAGATGACAAACAATAACCAGGCTTTGGCTGACTGTAATTTTTGTCTCGAAGTTTTAGGTACCAGGAAAGGTTTTTGGCCGTTAAACTTAGCCAATTTTCGCATGTTTTTCAAGACCCGAAAATGGGGTTCACAAAAAAAACTATGACAAAATAAATAACCAACTTAAAAACAAACTTCTAATGCAAAATCAAACTTTAAGAGTGTCTTAATATGTGAGAGAAATATTAGATTAATCGGTTTTATATTTAGCCGTCAGCAGTACCACAAAGTAAGCTTATAAATCAGTCAGTTTGGGTGTGAAAATCGGCTAATTTACCGCCAAACCAAAATTTCGTAAAGATCGCCAGAAAAAAATTCGCATCAACTTTTTAGTATTTTTCCCATGATAGGAACACTAAATGGGATCATTTGGTGAAATAAAAAAAAATTCGAATTTATTCATCTGACTTGAGATTCTCGACTGTTACGGGCATCCGCTCTTAATGAATGCTATTGCGATATACGATAAAAGGACGAAGAAATCTCAAAAATGTGACCTGTGACGTCACGTTATCTTAGTAAGTCACGTGATATGTGACGTCATACACCCAAAATCTTTGGGGTGACTGACAAGGCACGTGACTACATCCCTGCCAAGTTTCGTGGTCACAGCTTGTATTGCAGGGGAGAAACTGGGACAGGGGTCACCAGACGTGTGGGGCCACCAGACGTGGGGCCACCAGACGTTGATATGATGGGGTCACCACAGGTGTGTTAGAATGGGGGACGGGAAATGTTCAATTTCTGGCTTGTGTCTGTGTAAGTAGTGTTACAGACGGTTTATCGTCATTTTTTAGTCAGAAAACGCTTCTTTCAGGTCACGTGACCTGTGATGTCATGTTGTCAGGGGGGGTTTGGTGACCATCGTTGGCATACAAAGACTTTGGTAGACTCTGGTAGGGCAATTACGTCTAATAAAAGTCTTTTTAAAAAACTGGCGATAATGTTATCTTAGTAAGTCACGTGATATGTGACGTCATACACCCAAAATCTTTGGGGTGACTGACAAGGCACGTGACTACATCCCTGCCAAGTTTCGTGGTCACAGCTGGTATTGCAGGGGAGAAACTGGGACAGGGGCCACCAGACGTGTGGGGCCACCAGACGTGGGGCCACCAGACGTTGGTGGAACGTGCCAACCCCTACTCTAAACTAGAGCAGTTTTCCCCTCGGTATCAGCTATGTTGACATCAGCACCAGCTTCAATCAGTGCACAAACCACATTTTCATTATTACTTTTTCGAACAGCATAAAACAAAGTAGTTTTCCCCTCGGTATCAGTTATGTTGACATCAGCACCAGCAGCAATCAATGCACAAACCACAGTTTTGTTCGTTTTTGGAACAGCATAAAACAAAGCAGTTTTCCCCTCGGTATCAGCTATGTTGACATCAGCACCAGCATCAATCAGTGCACGGACCTCACTTTCATTGTTGTTTTTTTGAACAGAGTAAAACAAAGCAGTTATCCCTTCAATATCCCTTTTGTTTACATCAGCAGCATCAATCAATGCACGGACCACACTTTCATTGTTCCTTTGTTGAGGAGCGTAAAACAATTGCAAAGCAACTTTCCCCTCATTATCCCTTTTGTTGACAGCTGCACCACCATCAGTCATATCAGCTTTAATTATAAATAACTAAGCTTGTATTACGTCTCAACGACCTTTCAAACACTAATTTGGTCCTCCTAGTGTTTGGAAAGGAATATTATAGTAAAATTCACTGTCTCACAGATATAATTAATATACAGATACGTTGTTTAAGGTCCATGCCCGAGTGTCAATTTGGATGTTTTAAATTATGTTATGGTGTTGTTCACATTTTGGCTTCTTGCATTCATTCAAGCGATTGGTATCTCTCATGTGTACGTGTTCCATCTAACTACTGAATAATCATTGTTTTGTTTAACTAACCATTGTATTCTTGTACGTTGGAACTAGAATTATACGATTTGAAAGTACATATAATATTTCCCCGATCCCTCGGAAAGTTGTAGCTTATTGTTTTGGAATCCTTATTCTTTTGAAGTTTTTTGAAGAAAATAATTCTTTGGTCCAATCGGCGCTTAAATTCCTTATCCAATTGTGTTTACCTTACCCAATTAAAGTCTTGTTCCCAATGGTTTTACTGATTTTAATAGGTACTTTTCTTACTTGGTCTCTTTGTCCAGCTGTCCTGTTCGTAGGTTACAATACATCTTTTACTTTCTTGCTCTCTTTCCGTTCGTTCGTTCTTGTGGCTCAGTTACTGGCGAAGAGAAATTTATGTTGTTTCTCGAGTCACTTCTCGCATCTGCCTTCTTGCACTTCACAGTCGCTTTCTTGGTCCAAGAAGTGCAATATTTGATCTCATATAATCAAGTCTCAGAAACCTAGCTTCACTTGGTCTTTCTGGTGAAGCAAAGCAAAGATGGCACTGAATTCTCGCAGTATTAAGGATATTTCACTAATATCTCTGTGCGTGTTTCAAAAGTGAAAGTGCTTTATGAGCAGAAAAAAACAATTGCGTCATAAACATTGCAATTATTCTTATTCAAAAACATTGCCATACTACGATGCTAATTTACTTCTCAACATCATAACTGTCTGACCTTTTGCATGTGCTTGTAAAAACCCTATGATTAATAATTACCCATGCGATAAATGAAAAAAAAAAAAAAAAGAAAAAGAAAGCTGCTCAACTGGAAATGCTTTCGGAATTTGTGCGAAACATTCTGCATGTAAAACAAGTAAGAGCTCTCCGCTCCCCCTCCGTCTCTCTCTCCCTCTCCGACTGAGCATCTGAATTACAAATCATGGCTGGGCGTTCAGTTGGTACTTTATTGGCAAATAACTTGTTTTTTTCTTGTGGCACAAAGTTCAACCCGGGGAGAAGGGATATACAGAATAATGAGGGGGAAAAGGGACTGGCAAGTCTACCCAAAGGGTGAGGACAATACTAATAATGGGGGAGGGGGAGGGTATAATCAGGGGGACTAAAATGGATAAGTTAAAAAAATATATAATAGACTCTCCATTACATATCAGGCCGGTTCGTACATGATCCCCTTAGACTGATTTCATAAGTCGGTGTTTTCACTCTTTGTTGATTCTGGGGTCGCTCAATCACCTAGTAGTGCGACCACTACCCCAAACGGGAGCGAAAACTACGACTGATGGAATCAGTCTAACGATCCCCTGTGAGAATTCCCAAAACTTTTTCAAAACTTTCCAAAGCCCTTCGACTCAAATTTCCAAAACCACACATAGCGCAAAAATAAAACCAAATTCAAGGATCTGAAACATTCAACATACATTTACCAATGCAAAACAATACTGCAGACAAGCTAACAAAAAAAATCCATAACTTTTCCATAGCCTAGTGGACCAAAAATCAATTTTCCAAAACTTTCAAGGTCTTGGAAAAAATCCATTATCAATTTCCGAAAGTTTCCAAACTTTCCGAACCCTGAATACAAGTCAAATTGGGTGAAAATGTAGCCCTTGTAGGAAAAACGATCTTATTTGTTTCATTTCTTTGGTTTCTCCCAAGTTAAATAATTTTCACTACATTATACATTTTATGTCAGTGTTACTTTGATATTTGATTGTATCTCCCTACAGATCAACATATCAACCGAACAGGCAGATAGTATCTCCAACCTTGTTCGATCAGGGATTATTGAACGTGGGATCTTCCATGAAGCGGCACTGGCTGTATTCACTACACTGATTCACTACTGGAAAAAGTAAGGTTTCCTTGGAATAGGAATACCTCCTTCACAGACTTCTTTCTTTGGTTTGGGGTTTCTCGATTGTTTCTTTGGTAGGCTAACTTTATCACACAGGGATCCCAAGCTCCAAAAAATTCAACGAAGAGACTCCTATCACTACACGTCTTTTATGGGGCGATAACCAGGTCCAAAGGAGGGAGGGGAGGGGTCGCGATGTTAAGAAACACGGCTCAGAGGAGAAGGGATATCACAATAACATTATTCATAATTCGGGAATCAAGGGTGGTAAGCGGCAGCGCCCTCGCCTCTCATTTCTGAGGTCTCCGCTCAATTTTGTCGGATTTTCAAAATTTAAACTTCAATAAAATTGAGCGGAGTCAAAGTGATCCAGATTTCTATATATTGTCGAGTTTGTCCCAATTCAAAATGGCCGCCGAAAACCGTGAATTGGTCTATTTGTTGAGTCTCTCCCTTGATTCACCTCGAATTGAGCCCAAAGATCTTTTCAGGGTTCGATGAAATGTTTTTCATTGAAGGTTTCTTCTAAGTATCCATTTCAACCCATCTACACAATCGACGGATATCTTGTAACAAATCACTTTTTCTTAACGTAATAGATTTATGGTTGAACGAAGAAAAGAACTCAAAGAAAAGCAGCAGCCTTCCAAGAAAACAAAACCACATAAAAAGGATAAAGAAATCAAGAGAAGACGCTTATCGTTCCTAGCTGGGATCCCCTATAGAAGGATATATGTCACGCAAGGTGAGTCAGTCTCATTCAAGAAGCGCCTACTATTGCTAGTTGGGATCCCTTATAGAAAGATATGTCACGCAAGCCCTTATAGAAGTATATGTCACGCAAGGTGAGCCAGCTTATTCAAGAGGCTCCCCTATAGAATATATGTCACGGAAGTCCCTAAAGAAAGATATATGTCACGCAAGGTGAGCCAGCTTTACTCAAGAGGCTCCCCTATAGAATATGTCACGGAAGTCCCTAAAGAAGAATATGTCACGCAGCGTCATGCATAGGTTGGGCTTACCGTGACTTTAGAGCTCTAACTGCATTTTACGAGAAAAATAAAAAACAATCAACTGATGCATATTATGTCTTTGTATGTTTGATCTCAGATGACGAGATTCGGTGGACATATTCTATCCTCCATGGATTACGTCTTGCAATCCCTGTAAAAATGATGCCTCGTAGAATGACCCGCATGTATGGCCTTCAAGGGGAACTGAGCCTATAATAGTATTAAATATAATAAAAAAATTCAATACTTTTGTGTACCTACTTCTATAACTAAAGAACCATATTCATATTCATGGTGGTAATAAACGTTATATGTTATAACAAAGCCAGTTTTCATTCAAGAAATGATTGCACAGTCCAGTTTAGACTTGAGAGGCTCGTGTTTTTGAACTTAAACGTTTTCGAAACTTAAAAGTTTTCGACAACAGAACGAGCTGAAAGAAAATCAGAAAGTTGTTTGGCTTATTAGAAAAACTGGGTCGAGTTGGCACTGCAGTGCATTGTGGGACCGTTTAGGGAACATCTTTCCAAAATGGCGTCTTCGATATTGTTTCGATGTCGAAAATCGGAAACTCGGGAGAAAAAACGCTAAAATCTTAACAGTGCCGTTAGCCAATCTAATGGCAGTTACAACATCATTTTTAGACGTTAAAAGACATGCGCGACATTTATTAACAAAATTGAAGTTGTCTCTAACGGCTCTAACGTGCTCTGCACTTCGACAGACAATACTCTTCCACCAATCAGAACATGCGTAATAGGAAACTTTAGAAACTAGCAAGGAACTAGCAAAGAACCAGAATTATTGGCTTTTAAAAGTGTCAAAAACTTACAAAGAATGTCAGTATGGTTACAGGTGACAAGCGTCTCCTACTATAAACCATACATTCTTTGTAAATTTTTGACACTTTTGAAAATCTGTTTCTTTTTAACGAAACACGTACAAATTCGCCAGACTTACTAACCTTGAGAAGGATCAGATGACAAACTTTTTTTTGCTAATTAGATTAAAATTCAAAACTCGCCCCAGTCCCTAGCTCGTTTCTAAAGTGGCCTATAAAGTGTCTGCAAACTGTAAACCTTATTAATACACATGTATCCAGTATTCCCCTTGGGAGCAGAGATCACACCCTATTAGCTTCAACTAATCATTCTCACTCTACTGTATCTCATAACTCTCCAGGGAAGTATCGAACATTTCCCCTAGGGGAGAGGGGTCAGTCCTTATCAACTAGCTATACCTCCCTTAAATGCAAGTTACAAATAGCATATCAATGGGAGTGAGGTCAAAGACATATCTACTATAGTACTTGACTGGATAATACTAAGTAATGACGTTCAGTTATCTAAAGAGATCATGCACAATTCCTGATTGGCCGGCCCTCCTCAGGGTTCCTTTATTCAGCAAGGCTTAAGGTGAAGAGTTTCTTGCCAACCTTACATCTGACTTCACTTACGTCAAATAATAAGCTACTGGAGGATTTCTCTGTCATCATAGAACTAAAAACTGCCTGTAAGAGAAACAAAAGGATGACGTCCTACTTTTTTTGTACAGGAACTAAGGTACAAAGGGCACTTTCCATTTGTTGGAACTGACCGGGCAGACCGCTAAACTTAAAAGAGAGAACTTCATAATCGTTTTCTACAGTGTTTGGGGAAATTGAAACAAAATTATGATATTTTCAAAATTTCTAAAATACAGAGAATGTATGTGTGGGTGGACGTTTGGAGGGACACCATACATATTTCTGTAATTTTGGCACTGTTTGAATGCTCATAACATTGTTTCTATAAAGGCAAACATCCTGAAACTTAATAAGTTAGGTTAGTAAGGTTGAAGTATGTTGCTCTTTCATGTGATGGGGTCATTTTTTCCTGGAATCTTAATTACATTAGTTTTTCAAACTCGGACCCAGTCCCTTGCTCGTTTGGTTACCGGCTAATTGCTTGATCTGGCTGGACAGTTCTGTTTAATAACTGTATTCTTTTTATGAATGAACCCGTCTGGCCACCAGTTCTGACTAAAGAAAAGCACCATAAGTCTTCGAGAATTAAAGTCATTTCTCTCTTTCAGACTTAAGGCAACTCATTTAACAGAAAATCATTTTTTGGATAAAAATGTGGGGGGCTTAGCCCCTCCTCCATCCTCGGCAGTGCCTGTTATCTCCTATCCATGGTTAAGGTCCATAAGTTAGGCTTAGTTAGCAAACAAACAACCATGGCCAAAGAGGAGGGGATCATTGGCGAGATGAATGAGTATAGATGCATGCATAGGTGGAATGGTAAGTGAGAGAGTGATCAATATTGAAAAGAAGGGAGGATATGACACACTTGCCCAACTGTTAGAATCCATGAGGAAGCGAAATCCCAAAGTAGTACTAACTGGAATTTGAAATATGTGTAATGAAAGTAATGTTTACAACCATATATTTCGCTACCTTTCTTTTGTGGAAAGACTATCCCTCAGTTGCTGCACAATTGGTTCAATCCAGTAATGCCTAACAGGAACTGTTCTCGATAGTCTAACATGAAGATCAGACAGTGGGAACAAATGCATTGTAGCAGGAATAGCTGTTGGTAAACTATCAACCAGACACTGAATAATTGGACCTAGCAAGAAGTTCGGAGCGTCGCGAGAAGCCGAGTTTTCCATACGCAAATTAACATTATCATAGAGTGTATATCGACTCTGAACTACCACCAAAGACAAAGGTCAGTCACCACTACACTATCAAGGTCGCTCGGTAATTGGTCGAAATTTATAGAGCTTTTAAATTGTGACGTATTTCCGGGTCCAATTTCTACAATAAAGCGAAAATCGTTGTTTTTGATGACATCGCTTCCACTGAAATACTTAGAACTTTGGATAAACAAATCTTGTCAGGAAGAAAGAGGGAAAAAAATCTTTATAATCTTTCTGGAATCGAATAACGTCACATGCACTTAAAGACAATACTATATCCGCAGCCCTATGGTCATGTATAGACTAAGTTGGTTTTAGGTATTTTTCCATTAAGTTTCCGGCCGGGTGGTACTCTTCTTCAGCCTCCAACACTCAAGAGGCGAATCCAGGTTAGCATTATTTCTTCTGGGAACCCCAAGTCAGTTATTTCTAATACGTCTTCGGTCAATTCTCTAAATCTAAAGTTTTGCATTGAAATTCAATTGGGTGAAATTAAAATGAAGCCACAAGATAGGAAAACGTATCTTTTTTCCCTGGTTTCACCCAGTCTAACTTGAGTCATTTTCACTGCATCATACATAGTTATTACAGGTTATACAATATTTAATTTGCACAAAAAATGCATCCTCTACAAAATTCTATCATATTTAATTTAAACAGTTTTTCCAGTGTTCAACTGAACAACTTGATTGCCTCGTCTACTATCCATTACCATACCAAAACTACAAATAATAAACTATAAAAAATAATGCAAAATACTGAACTTTAGACACTCTTAACTGAACTGCTGGACCTGAGAAGTTGAATGACAATTTAATCAGTTTTTTCCAGTTTTCAACTGGACAACTTTAACTAAATTCGTCTCGTGTACTCTCTATTTCTATAGCAAAACTAAAAATGATTACCTAAGATTAATGTCAAAAACTTTTGGAAACCTTACACTGCGGAACTAGAAGTCAAAATATGCTGGTCCTATATACACCTAATCATGGTAACCAATTAATACCATGCCGTATACCCAAATAGCCTACATTGTATATATCTACGGTGTGGTATATTATCGGTATGTATAGGTTGTACGGTATATGTTTTGTGTAAAAATTGCAGAAATTGTTGCAGAAAACTCTACCCTTATAATTTTTTTTATAGTTTCTTTAACTGTACAGCTTCGTTTCTGTCATAAGGGCCAGATTGGAAAAAAGACACTGTTCTTTATCTGCTTAATAACCCTAATAAAGATTAATTGATTAATTGATACTTTCAATAATTTCATACTACGAATAATGCCCTGCTCAAATTACTGCTGAAAACTAAACTTTTGTAACTTTTCAAAAACGCGCAACTAGATCTAGAAGACAAATTTCATTATTATATATCCTAGTCAAACTCGTTTTCTTATTGGTCGAGAGTACATCACGTGGAGGGAAATAAATTTCAATAACTCCCGCGCGGGTAATAAATGCACGTGATCAAAGCGTGAGAGGGGAATAAATCCACGTGATCAGGTCAAAGTCCATCGAAAGTTCGTGTTTTGTAAATAAAAAATGTTCAAAATGGAGAGAAAATTTTTCTTCGTTTGACTAGAGTATATAATAAAACACTTAATGACTGATCCCTCGGGACCAGTCATTAAGTGCTAATTAGCAAAGTAACAATATGCTTGTCCTATATATACGGCATATGCAAAACCTCTATGTAATAACCTACCATGTAATAACCTATCTAGAGAGATGATAACTAGCGGTAAGCTAGTGTGGGCTGCGTCGGTGTTTCTAATGAAACAGTTGTGATAAAAAGATAAATTTTATACCGTAAAAAATAAGGAAGATCACCATGTAAGATATTACTATTTATTATATGAAATAGAGTGTGATATTGAGACAATCAAAATGATAAAATTGATATCCCCACTCCCACCAGTGGCCAGTGAGGATACGATTTTTATCAACACTGGTGGTGTCAAATTTCGACTTTTTACTCAGCTTCTCAAATTCTCCATTATTTTTCATTGGAGATTTCATATAATAAACAGAAAATTACATGGTCGCTTGGAGATACGAATTTATCTTCTCGTGCTTATATCATCTCTCACTCATTCGTTGCGCTCACTCGTGAGATATAACATCAACACTCGAAGATAAAATTGAAATCTCCGCGCGACCATGTAATATCCTATATTTAATAACCTATCTAGGGTATCTCACTATACCTATAGACCACGCAGCAATTCCAAATGCAGCGGGGGGAAAACGCCATCGACTTGAGTCAATTAAAAATGTCCTCATATAGCAGCTCCACTATGATGGTACTGATCCTGAAATACACAAAAAGTCCAAGAAGTTTTGTCAAGAAAAACTAAGATGTTCTTACATTAGAATTCAAAACAATAACCTTACTGGGGTACATATTCGCACCACTACATTACAACTCTCAGCTTACATGCTGACTGATTTTTACGGGGGCGGGGGAGGAAAACGCATCGTGGCACAGGACACAACGACACATCAGACAAACTTTACTCACGTGGTGGGCACGCAGAGCTCAGACAATTGACCCCAATCGTGAATTAGACATTGGTGGGAGAGTACGACGCATTAGGAGCGTACATCACCCATGCCACCCGTTGAATCACGAGAAAATAATGTAAAAACATTGTCGGGGAGAGCTGTATGTGTTACAAGATGAATTAAACGAGTGTGCACTCGAGTATGTAGTGCAACTACTAAGAAATACTCGATGTAAAAAGCAAATGTATCTTACCTTCTTATTTCTTCATGGCGTAATTGATCTCTTCTCTTGTTTGATCCCATCCATGAGTGGTTATACCCTTGTAGACTTCCATCACAAGATGAGGGAAATATTCCAAGAACACAAAGTTTTCCAGCAACTGTTTTCTGATTGGTGTTGGTCGCGTACTTTCAGAAACGTGTGCATAAGCATTTCGTATGAATCGTACCAACTCTACGACAGAGTGAGTATTGTATCTTTTTCTCTTTTTGGTCATTTCAGTGTAAATGACAGGCATTTGTACATAACCTCGATCATTCCAATTTACATACTTGACTATGGTACCAAAGCTTGTCTCCAAATCAGTCTCTACTGCAGTCAAAGGCAGAGTCCTCTTACCACGTGGGCATTCAAATTCTGGTTGATTTGCAAGAGCTTTGAGAACATCTATCTTTTTCATTATTGGCCAAAACAACGGATGAGCCAGTGATTCTGCAGCAGTTGGCCGCTTCGCTGCATCGCTTTCCAGTAGTTGTTCAAGGAGATTAGTAGCTTCAGGCCTGAGAGAGTCGTCCCATCCTTTCTTGGTACCATGAATTACATTTGTTTCAGTTTCGGCGCGAATCTGCAATTCCCCTTTATTAGCACAATCCTCTGGAGAAAACGGATGCTTTTTAACTGACAAAAAGTAGTGAAGAACAAGACCACATGAAAACATGTCCGATGCAGAAGAGTGTTGATCTTTAGTGCCTTTTAGTACCTCTGGAGCAACCCAGCACCTTGTTCCAGCATTAATGGTACCGTATACAGTCGTGAGCTGAGTGCTGTCATTATGACGGCTGAGACCAAAGTCAGCGATTTTCAAACACAGTTTAGGGGAATTCTTAAAAAGAATATTAGCTGGTTTGAGATCACGATGAAGATATCCTCGACCGTGCATGTATGATAGTCCCTTTACTACATCATTGCAGAGCTCCTCTTTCTCTTTCATAGTCATTGATTTGTTAAGTAAATCTTCAAGGTTTCCCTCCATCAGTTCTAAGACAATGTACGAAAAGTCCTTGTCTTCAAAAAAAGACAAATAGCGAACAACTTGCTCGCAGTCTGCGAGAGCAGTGAGATTTCTTATTTCTCGTTGGTCTTCTGGTCGTGGCATACGGATCTTCTCAATACGTTTAATGGCCACCTCTCTTCCATCTTTCTCGTTGATTCCTGCATATACAGCTCCAAATGACCCGCATGCCAAATGGTCTTTGTGGTGCCAGTATGCTTCGACATGATTACTTTCAAGATGCCTTGCTACTTTAGCCAAACTGCGCTCATGCGCTTTAGAAACCGATTTCCAGGGTGTAATGACCAACGGGAATCTATCAAGATCAACAGGCTCCATCAGAAGTTGTTTAAGTGCAGGACACTCCTCTGCGATGTCCAAGCACGACTGATCTGTGGCATCAGGGATTCTGTAATCGGCTCCAAATGAACGTAGTAGTTTAACCATTTCCCAATGAACCGTCGATTTAATCTGATCAGTAGATAAACCGTTTCCAACTTCTACGATATTCCTGCAGCAGTAGTGAAGGGGAGAATCTTCATTGTCATTTCCATTGGCGGGACATTTAGTTGAACTCAGAATTATTTCAGCGGCATCTTTCTTCCAATGTGCATTAGGTAATTTGTCTTTACAAATTGCAGTCAACAGAGAAAACAAGATTAGGGGACGAGATCGAACGTTGCTGTCGACGTCGTCACATGCAACATTTATGAGAGCTCTAGCAAGATCACGAGATTCACATTCCATAAGTACATTCAAAACAGATTCATCGTTGAAGTCAACCGTCCAAGGATCAAGGCCTTTGTTAATAACGTTTCTCCAGAATTTATCTTGAGCAAGTAAAATGTCAGGATACAATGAACCTTGGTTCTTGACAAACTCAGTTCTAGTTTTAGCTGCAACAAGGAGAGGTGAACGTCCTGATGAATCCACATCGTTTGGGTTTGCTCCAGCATCGAGCAAAAGTTCAACGGCTGTCCACGTTCTGCACAGATGTATAGGTGTTTCGCCATTTTCATTTTTGACATGCAGTTGCTGTTTGTTTTCATCAATGTAATATTCCAAAACCATTTTCAAAAGTCCTTGGAAAGTATATCCTTCAGCGATAGTGCTGGAGTAGTCTTCACCTGGTGGTAATTCAAATGTTGCCCAGACATGAAGTGGGGTGTTTCCACTGTCATCTTTGATTACTGCAGGTAATCCTTTTTCTTTGTGGGCAATCAGCATTTTTTGCCATAGCCTTATAATTTCATCGAGGAATCTGGTCCTCCCTTCTTCGTACCCGTCCCGTAAGACTTGTCGTAGAAGTTCTAAAACCAAATGCAAAGCAGACTGTCCACTTTTTGCCTTTTCTTCCACATTAGACCCGTGTTCTATTAAGAACCAGCACACAGCTAATTTTTCTTTGACTCTTGACCATTGTCTAAAGCCGTGACTAGAATGTTTCTTGATTATGCTAACCAAGCAGCATAGAAGTGGCGTTTCGTTTTTAAGGTTTTTTATGTGGATTAATGCTCCCATTTCTTTCAGTTGATTGCAAACAGATAGGACCGTTCCATCAGTGACACCATACGATGATAGATGGACTGCATGGTGAAGAGCGGTATTTCCATCTAAGTCAATGCTGTTTGGGTTGGCACCCAATTTGACAAGTCGACGCAATATGTTGCCTATTACCTCTTGTACATTCCTTAGTCTTGTATGTTTTTCTTCAATGGTCTTTAAGATCTTTTTAATCTCCTTTCGCTTTAGGCGTACATCAAAAATAGAAATGTAATCGGTAGCTAGCCTTAATAATGTAGAAAGAGAATCTACATTGACGCCACACAATATTTGATTAAAAGAGAGGATTTTGTAAAAGGCGACAGTTATTATTGCTTCAAAAATCTGTTTTTTGTCAGCCATCTTTCGCTCTACAAGAAATTGAAGTTTATCTCGTAAATGATAAGGAAATTTATAGTATTCCTCGATTACAAATGTCAAAATATTGTAATTGTCTTTTAGATACAAACTTGCCCATCTTTCAAGCAGACAGATTGCTAGAGCAACCGATTCTGTTATAGCATAAAACAAAGGAGTTTTGCCACAATGATCTCTAATATTGAAAACAGCACCAGCATCAATCAATGCACAAACCACAGTTTTGTTCCTTTTTTGAACAGCATAAAACAAAGCAGTTTTCCCCTCAGTATCAGTTATGTTGACATCAGCACCAGCATCAATCAGTGCACAAACCACATTTTCATTTATCCAATTTTGAATAGCATAAAACAAAGCGGTTTTCCCCTTCTTATTAGTTATGTTGACATCAGCACCAGCAGCAATCAATGCACAAACCACGTTTTCATTATCACTTTGTTGAAAAGCATAAAACAAAGCAGTTTTCCCCTCAGTATCAGTTATGTTGACATCAGCACCAGCATCAATCAATGCACAAACCACGTTTTCATTATCATTTTGTTGAACAGCATAAAACAAAGCAGTTTTCCCCTCAGTATCAGTTATGCTGACATCAGCACCAGCATCAATCAATAAAGGAACCACTCTTTTTTTCATCCAATGTTGAACAGCATAAAACAAAGCAGTTTTCCCCTCGGTATCAGTTATGTTGACATCAGCACCAGCATCAATCAATGCACAAACCACAGTTTTGTTCGTTTTTTGAACAGCATAAAACAAAGCAGTTTTCCCCTCGGTATCAGTTATGTTGACATCAGCACCAGCATCAATCAATGCACGGACCTCACTTTCATTGTTCTTTTTTTGAACAGAGTAAAACAAAGCAGTTATCCCTTCAATATCCCTTTTGTTTACATCAGCAGCATCAATCAATGCACGGACCACACTTTCATTGTTCCTTTGTTGAGGAGCGTAAAACAAATGCAAAGCAACTTTCCCCTCATTATCCCTTTTGTTGACAGCTGCACCACCATCAGTCATATCAGCTTTAATTATAAATAACTAAGCTTGTATTACGTCTCAACGACCTTTCAAACACTAATTTGGTCCTCCTAGTGTTTGGAAAGGAATATTATAGTAAAATTCACTGTCTCACAGATATAATTAATATACAGATACGTTGTTTAAGGTCCATGCCCGAGTGTCAATTTGGATGTTTTTAAAGTATGTTATGGTGTTGTTCACATTTTGGCTTCTTGTATTCATTCAAGCGATTGGTATCTCTCATGTGTACGTGTTCCATCTAACTACTGAATAATCATTGTTTTGTTTAACTAACCATTGTATTCTTGTACGTTGGAACTAGAATTATACGATTTGAAAGTACATATAATATTTCCCCGATCCCTCGGAAAGTTGTAGCTTATTGTTTTGGAATCCTTATTCTTTTGAAGTTTTTTGAAGAAAATAATTCTTTGGTCCAATCGGCGCTTAAATTCCTTATCCAATTGTGTTTACCTTACCCAATTAAAGTCTTGTTCCCAATGGTTTTACTGATTTTAATAGGTACTTTTCTTACTTGGTCTCTTTGTCCAGCTGTCCTGTTCGTAGGTTACAATACATCTTTTACTTTCTTGCTCTCTTTCCGTTCGTTCGTTCTTGTGGCTCAGTTACTGGCGAAGAGAAATTTATGTTGTTTCTCGAGTCACTTCTCGCATCTGCCTTCTTGCACTTCACAGTCGCTTTCTTGGTCCAAGAAGTGCAATATTTGATCTCATATAATCAAGTCTCAGAAACCTAGCTTCACTTGGTCTTTCTGGTGAAGCAAAGCAAAGATGGCACTGAATTCTCGCAGTATTAAGGATATTTCACTAATATCTCTGTGCGTGTTTCAAAAGTGAAAGTGCTTTATGAGCAGAAAAAAACAATTGCGTCATAAACATTGCAATTATTCTTATTCAAAAACATTGCCATACTACGATGCTAATTTACTTCTCAACATCATAACTGTCTGACCTTTTGCATGTGCTTGTAAAAACCCTATGATTAATAATTACCCATGCGATAAATGAAAAAAAAAAAAAAAAAAGAAAAAGAAAGCTGCTCAACTGGAAATGCTTTCGGAATTTGTGCGAAACATTCTGCATGTAAAACAAGTAAGAGCTCTCCGCTCCCCCTCCGTCTCTCTCTCCCTCTCCGACTGAGCATCTGAATTACAAATCATGGCTGGGCGTTCAGTTGGTACTTTATTGGCAAATAACTTGTTTTTTTCTTGTGGCACAAAGTTCAACCCGGGGAGAAGGGATATACAGAATAATGAGGGGGAAAAGGGACTGGCAAGTCTACCCAAAGGGTGAGGACAATACTAATAATGGGGGAGGGGGAGGGTATAATCAGGGGGACTAAAATGGATAAGTTAAAAAAATATATAATAGACTCTCCATTACATATCAGGCCGGTTCGTACATGATCCCCTTAGACTGATTTCATAAGTCGGTGTTTTCACTCTTTGTTGATTCTGGGGTCGCTCAATCACCTAGTAGTGCGACCACTACCCCAAACGGGAGCGAAAACTACGACTGATGGAATCAGTCTAACGATCCCCTGTGAGAATTCCCAAAACTTTTTCAAAACTTTCCAAAGCCCTTCGACTCAAATTTCCAAAACCACACATAGCGCAAAAATAAAACCAAATTCAAGGATCTGAAACATTCAACATACATTTACCAATGCAAAACAATACTGCAGACAAGCTAACAAAAAAAATCCATAACTTTTCCATAGCCTAGTGGACCAAAAATCAATTTTCCAAAACTTTCAAGGTCTTGGAAAAAATCCATTATCAATTTCCGAAAGTTTCCAAACTTTCCGAACCCTGAATACAAGTCAAATTGGGTGAAAATGTAGCCCTTGTAGGAAAAACGATCTTATTTGTTTCATTTCTTTGGTTTCTCCCAAGTTAAATAATTTTCACTACATTATACATTTTATGTCAGTGTTACTTTGATATTTGATTGTATCTCCCTACAGATCAACATATCAACCGAACAGGCAGATAGTATCTCCAACCTTGTTCGATCAGGGATTATTGAACGTGGGATCTTCCATGAAGCGGCACTGGCTGTATTCACTACACTGATTCACTACTGGAAAAAGTAAGGTTTCCTTGGAATAGGAATACCTCCTTCACAGACTTCTTTCTTTGGTTTGGGGTTTCTCGATTGTTTCTTTGGTAGGCTAACTTTATCACACAGGGATCCCAAGCTCCAAAAAATTCAACGAAGAGACTCCTATCACTACACGTCTTTTATGGGGCGATAACCAGGTCCAAAGGAGGGAGGGGAGGGGTCGCGATGTTAAGAAACACGGCTCAGAGGAGAAGGGATATCACAATAACATTATTCATAATTCGGGAATCAAGGGTGGTAAGCGGCAGCGCCCTCGCCTCTCATTTCTGAGGTCTCCGCTCAATTTTGTCGGATTTTCAAAATTTAAACTTCAATAAAATTGAGCGGAGTCAAAGTGATCCAGATTTCTATATATTGTCGAGTTTGTCCCAATTCAAAATGGCCGCCGAAAACCGTGAATTGGTCTATTTGTTGAGTCTCTCCCTTGATTCACCTCGAATTGAGCCCAAAGATCTTTTCAGGGTTCGATGAAATGTTTTTCATTGAAGGTTTCTTCTAAGTATCCATTTCAACCCATCTACACAATCGACGGATATCTTGTAACAAATCACTTTTTCTTAACGTAATAGATTTATGGTTGAACGAAGAAAAGAACTCAAAGAAAAGCAGCAGCCTTCCAAGAAAACAAAACCACATAAAAAGGATAAAGAAATCAAGAGAAGACGCTTATCGTTCCTAGCTGGGATCCCCTATAGAAGGATATATGTCACGCAAGGTGAGTCAGTCTCATTCAAGAAGCGCCTACTATTGCTAGTTGGGATCCCTTATAGAAAGATATGTCACGCAAGCCCTTATAGAAGTATATGTCACGCAAGGTGAGCCAGCTTATTCAAGAGGCTCCCCTATAGAATATATGTCACGGAAGTCCCTAAAGAAAGATATATGTCACGCAAGGTGAGCCAGCTTTACTCAAGAGGCTCCCCTATAGAATATGTCACGGAAGTCCCTAAAGAAGAATATGTCACGCAGCGTCATGCATAGGTTGGGCTTACCGTGACTTTAGAGCTCTAACTGCATTTTACGAGAAAAATAAAAAACAATCAACTGATGCATATTATGTCTTTGTATGTTTGATCTCAGATGACGAGATTCGGTGGACATATTCTATCCTCCATGGATTACGTCTTGCAATCCCTGTAAAAATGATGCCTCGTAGAATGACCCGCATGTATGGCCTTCAAGGGGAACTGAGCCTATAATAGTATTAAATATAATAAAAAAATTCAATACTTTTGTGTACCTACTTCTATAACTAAAGAACCATATTCATATTCATGGTGGTAATAAACGTTATATGTTATAACAAAGCCAGTTTTCATTCAAGAAATGATTGCACAGTCCAGTTTAGACTTGAGAGGCTCGTGTTTTTGAACTTAAACGTTTTCGAAACTTAAAAGTTTTCGACAACAGAACGAGCTGAAAGAAAATCAGAAAGTTGTTTGGCTTATTAGAAAAACTGGGTCGAGTTGGCACTGCAGTGCATTGTGGGACCGTTTAGGGAACATCTTTCCAAAATGGCGTCTTCGATATTGTTTCGATGTCGAAAATCGGAAACTCGGGAGAAAAAACGCTAAAATCTTAACAGTGCCGTTAGCCAATCTAATGGCAGTTACAACATCATTTTTAGACGTTAAAAGACATGCGCGACATTTATTAACAAAATTGAAGTTGTCTCTAACGGCTCTAACGTGCTCTGCACTTCGACAGACAATACTCTTCCACCAATCAGAACATGCGTAATAGGAAACTTTAGAAACTAGCAAGGAACTAGCAAAGAACCAGAATTATTGGCTTTTAAAAGTGTCAAAAACTTACAAAGAATGTCAGTATGGTTACAGGTGACAAGCGTCTCCTACTATAAACCATACATTCTTTGTAAATTTTTGACACTTTTGAAAATCTGTTTCTTTTTAACGAAACACGTACAAATTCGCCAGACTTACTAACCTTGAGAAGGATCAGATGACAAACTTTTTTTTGCTAATTAGATTAAAATTCAAAACTCGCCCCAGTCCCTAGCTCGTTTCTAAAGTGGCCTATAAAGTGTCTGCAAACTGTAAACCTTATTAATACACATGTATCCAGTATTCCCCTTGGGAGCAGAGATCACACCCTATTAGCTTCAACTAATCATTCTCACTCTACTGTATCTCATAACTCTCCAGGGAAGTATCGAACATTTCCCCTAGGGGAGAGGGGTCAGTCCTTATCAACTAGCTATACCTCCCTTAAATGCAAGTTACAAATAGCATATCAATGGGAGTGAGGTCAAAGACATATCTACTATAGTACTTGACTGGATAATACTAAGTAATGACGTTCAGTTATCTAAAGAGATCATGCACAATTCCTGATTGGCCGGCCCTCCTCAGGGTTCCTTTATTCAGCAAGGCTTAAGGTGAAGAGTTTCTTGCCAACCTTACATCTGACTTCACTTACGTCAAATAATAAGCTACTGGAGGATTTCTCTGTCATCATAGAATTAAAAACTGTCTGCAAGAGAAACAAAAGGATGACGTCCTACTTTTTTTGTACAGGAACTAAGGTACAAAGGGCACTTTCCATTTGTTGGAACTGACCGGGCAGACCGCTAAACTTAAAAGAGAGAACTTCATAGTCGTTTTCTACAGTGTTTGGGGAAATTGAAACAAAATTATGATATTTTCAAAATTTCTAAAATACAGAGAATGTATGTGTGGGTGGACGTTTGGAGGGACACCATACATATTTCTGTAATTTTGGCACTGTTTGAATGCTCATAACATTGTTTCTATAAAGGCAAACATCCTGAAACTTAATAAGTTAGGTTAGTAAGGTTGAAGTATGTTGCTCTTTCATGTGATGGGGTCATTTTTTCCTGGAATCTTAATTACATTAGTTTTTCAAACTCGGACCCAGTCCCTTGCTCGTTTGGTTACCGGCTAATTGCTTGATCTGGCTGGACAGTTCTGTTTAATAACTGTATTCTTTTTATGAATGAACCCGTCTGGCCACCAGTTCTGACTAAAGAAAAGCACCATAAGTCTTCGAGAATTAAAGTCATTTCTCTCTTTCAGACTTAAGGCAACTCATTTAACAGAAAATCATTTTTTGGATAAAAATGTGGGGGGCTTAGCCCCTCCTCCATCCTCGGCAGTGCCTGTTATCTCCTATCCATGGTTAAGGTCCATAAGTTAGGCTTAGTTAGCAAACAAACAACCATGGCCAAAGAGGAGGGGATCATTGGCGAGATGAATGAGTATAGATGCATGCATAGGTGGAATGGTAAGTGAGAGAGTGATCAATATTGAAAAGAAGGGAGGATATGACACACTTGCCCAACTGTTAGAATCCATGAGGAAGCGAAATCCCAAAGTAGTACTAACTGGAATTTGAAATATGTGTAATGAAAGTAATGTTTACAACCATATATTTCGCTACCTTTCTTTTGTGGAAAGACTATCCCTCAGTTGCTGCACAATTGGTTCAATCCAGTAATGCCTAACAGGAACTGTTCTCGATAGTCTAACATGAAGATCAGACAGTGGGAACAAATGCATTGTAGCAGGAATAGCTGATGGTAAACTATCAACCAGACACTGAATAATTTGACCTAGCAAGAAGTTCGGAGCGTCGCGAGAAGCCGAGTTTTGCCATACGCAAATTAACATTATCATAGAGTGTATATCGACTCTGAACTACCACCAAAACAAAGGTCAGTCACCACTACACTATCAAGGTCGCTCGGTAATTGGTCGAAATTTATAGAGCTTTTAAATTGTGACGTATTTCCGGGTCCAATTTCTACAATAAAGCGAAAATCGTTGTTTTTGATGACATCGCTTCCACTGAAATACTTAGAACTTTGGATAAACAAATCTTGTCAGGAAGAAAGAGGGAAAAAAATCTTTATAATCTTTCTGGAATCGAATAACGTCACATGCACTTAAAGACAATACTATATCCGCAGCCCTATGGTCATGTATAGACTAAGTTGGTTTTAGGTATTTTTCCATTAAGTTTCCGGCCGGGTGGTACTCTTCTTCAGCCTCCAACACTCAAGAGGCGAATCCAGGTTAGCATTATTTCTTCTGGGAACCCCAAGTCAGTTATTTCTAATACGTCTTCGGTCAATTCTCTAAATCTAAAGTTTTGCATTGAAATTCAATTGGGTGAAATTAAAATGAAGCCACAAGATAGGAAAACGTATCTTTTTTCCCTGGTTTCACCCAGTCTAACTTGAGTCATTTTCACTGCATCATACATAGTTATTACAGGTTATACAATATTTAATTTGCACAAAAAATGCATCCTCTACAAAATTCTATCATATTTAATTTAAACAGTTTTTCCAGTGTTCAACTGAACAACTTGATTGTCTCGTCTACTATCCATTACCATACCAAAACTACAAATAATAAACTATAAAAAATAATGCAAAATACTGAACTTTAGACACTCTTAACTGAACTGCTGGACCTGAGAAGTTGAATGACAATTTAATCAGTTTTTTCCAGTTTTCAACTGGACAACTTTAACTAAATTCGTCTCGTGTACTCTCTATTTCTATAGCAAAACTAAAATTAATTACCTAAGATTAATGTCAAAAACTTTTGGAAACCTTACACTGCGGAACTAGAAGTCAAAATATGCTGGTCCTATATACACCTAATCATGGTAACCAATTAATACCATGCCGTATACCCAAATAGCCTACATTGTATATATCTACGGTGTGGTATATTATCGGTATGTATAGGTTGTACGGTATATTTTTTTGTGTAAAAATTGCAGAAATTGTTGCAGAAAACTCTACCCTTATAATTTTTTTATAGTTTCTTTAACTGTACAGCTTCGTTTCTGTCATAAGGGCCAGATTGGAAAAAAGACACTGTTCTTTATCTGCTTAATAACCCTAATAAAGATTAATTGATTAATTGATACTTTCAATAATTTCATACTACGAATAATGACCTGCTCAAATTACTGCTGAAAACTAAACTTTTGTAACTTTTCAAAAACGCGCAACTAGATCTAGAAGACAAATTTCATTATTATATATCCTAGTCAAACTCGTTTTCTTATTGGTCGAGAGTACATCACGTGGAGGGAAATAAATTTCAATAACTCCCGCGCGGGTAATAAATGCACGTGATCAAAGCGTGAGAGGGGAATAAATCCACGTGATCAGGTCAAAGTCCATCGAAAGTTCGTGTTTTGTAAATAAAAAATGTTCAAAATGGAGAGAAAATTTTTCTTCGTTTGACTAGAGTATATAATAAAACACTTAATGACTGATCCCTCGGGACCAGTCATTAAGTGCTAATTAGCAAAGTAACAATATGCTTGTCTTATATATACGGCATATGCAAAACCTCTATGTAATAACCTACCATGTAATAACCTATCTAGAGAGATGATAACTAGCGGTAAGCTAGTGTGGGCTGCGTCGGTGTTTCTAATGAAACAGTTGTGATAAAAAGATAAATTTTATACCGTAAAAAATAAGAAAGATCACCATGTAAGATATTACTATTTATTATATGAAATAGAGTGTGATATTGAGACAATCAAAATGATAAAATTGATATCCCCACTCCCACCAGTGGCCAGTGAGGATACGATTTTTATCAACACTGGTGGTGTCAAATTTCGACTTTTTACTCAGCTTCTCAAATTCTCCATTATTTTTCATTGGAGATTTCATATAATAAACAGAAAATTACATGGTCGCTTGGAGATACGAATTTTATCTTCTCGTGCTTATATCATCTCTCACTCATTCGTTGCGCTCACTCGTGAGATATAACATCAACACTCGAAGATAAAATTGAAATCTCCGCGCGACCATGTAATATCCTATATTTAATAACCTATCTAGGGTATCTCATTATACCTATAGACCACGCAGCAATTCCAAATGCAGCGGGGGGAAAACGCCATCGACTTGAGTCAATTAAAAATGTCCTCATATAGCAGCTCCACTATGATGGTACTGATCCTGAAATACACAAAAAGTCCAAGAAGTTTTGTCAAGAAAAACTAAGATGTTCTTACATTAGAATTCAAAACAATCACCTTACTGGGGTACATATTCGCACCACTACATTACAACTCTCAGCTTACATGCTGACTGATTTTTACGGGGGCGGGGGAGGAAAACGCATCGTGGCACAGGACACAACGACACATCAGACAAACTTTACTCACGTGGTGGGCACGCAGAGCTCAGACAATTGACCCCAATCGTGAATTAGACATTGGTGGGAGAGTACGACGCATTAGGAGCGTACAACACCCATGCCACCCGTTGAATCACGAGAAAATAATGTAAAAACATTGTCGGGGAGAGCTGTATGTGTTACAAGATGAATTAAACGAGTGTCCACTCGAGTATGTAGTGCAACTACTAAGAAATACTCGATGTAAAAAGCAAATGTATCTTACCTTCTTATTTCTTCATGGCGTACTTGATCTCTTCTCTTGTTTGATCCCATCCATGAGTGGTTATACCCTTGTAGACTTCCATCACAAGATGAGGGAAATATCCCAAGAACACAAAGTTTTCCAGCAACTGTTTTCTGATTGGTGTTGGTCGCGTACTTTCAGAAACGTGTGCATAAGCATTTCGTATGAATCGTACCAACTCTACGACAGAGTGAGTATCGTATCGTTTTCTCTTTTTGGTCATTTCAGTGTAAATGACAGGCATTTGTACATAACCTCGATCATTCCAATTTACATACTTGACTATGGTACCAAAGCTTGTCTCCAAATCAGTCTCTACTGCAGTCAAAGGCAGAGTCCTCTTACCACGTGGGCATTCAAATTCTGGTTGATTTGCAAGAGCTTTGAGAACATCTATCTTTTTCGCTATTGGCCAAAACAACGGATGAGCCAGCGATTCTGCAGCAGTTGGCCGCTTCGTTGCATCGCTTTCCAGTAGTTGTTCAAGGAGATTAGTAGCTTCAGGCCTGAGAGAGTCGTCCCATCCTTTCTTGGTACCATTAATTACGTTTGTTTCAGTTTCGGCGCGAATCTGCAATTCACCTTTATTAGCACAATCCTCTGGAGAAAACGGATGCTTTTTAACTGACAAAAAGTAGTGAAGAACAAGACCACATGAAAACATGTCCGATGCAGAAGAGTGTTGATCTTTAGTGGCTTTTAGTACCTCTGGAGCAACCCAGCACCTTGTTCCAGCATTGGTACCATATACTGTCGAAAGCTGAGTGCTGTCATTACGACGGCTGAGACCAAAGTCAGCAATTTTCAAGCACAGTTTAGGGGAATTCTTAAAAAGAATATTATCTGGTTTGAGATCACGATGAAGACATCCTTGGCCATGCATATATAACAGTCCCTTTACTATGTCAATGCAGAGCTCTTCTCTGTCTTTCATAGTCATTGATTTGTTAAGGAAATCTTCAAGGTTTCCCTCCATCAGTTCTAAGACAATGTACGAAAAGTCATTGTCTTCAAAAAAAGACAAATAGCGAACGACTTGCTCGCAGTCTGCGAGAGCAGTGAGATTTGTTATTTCTCGCTGGTCTTCTGGTCGTGGCATACGAATCTTCTCAATACGTTTAATGGCCACCTCTCTTCCATCTTTCTCGTTGATTCCTGCATATACAGCTCCAAATGACCCGTAAGCCAAATGGTCTTTATAGTACCAGTATGGTTCGACATGCTTACTTTCAAGATGCCTTGCTACTTTAGCCAAACTGCGCTCATGCGCTTTAGAAATCGATTTCCAGGGTTCAATGACCAACGGGAATTTATCAAGATGGATAGGCTTCATCAGAAGATCTTTGAGTGCAGGACACTCCTCCGCTATGTCCAAGCACGACTGAGTTGTCGCATCAGGGATTCTGTAGTCGGCTCCAAATGAACGAAGCAGTTCAACCATTTTCCAATGAACCGTCGATTTAATCTCATCAGTAGGTAAACGGCCGTTTCCAACTTCTACGATATTCCTGCAGCAATAATGAAGTGGAGAATCTTCTTTATCATTTCCATTGACGGGACATTTAGTTGAACTCAGAATCTTTTCAGCGGCATCTTTCTTCCATTGTGCAATAGGTAATTTGTCTTTACAAATTACAGTCAAAAGAGAAAACAAGATTAAGGGACGAGATCGAACCTTGCTGTCGTCACATGCAACATCTATGAGAGCTCTAGCAAGATCACGAGATTTGGATGCCATAAGTACACTCAAAACAGATTCATCGTTGAAGTCAACCGTCCAAGGATCAAGGCCTTTGTTAATAACCTTTCTCCAGAATTTATCTTGAGCAAGAAAAATGTCAGGATACAACGAACCTTGGTTCTTGACAAACTCAGTTCTAGTTTTAGCTGCAACAAGGAGAGGTGAACGTCCTGATGAATCCACATCGTCTGGGTTAGCTCCAGCATCGAGCAAAAATTCAACGGCTGTCCACGTTCTGCACAGATGTATAGGTGTTTCGCCATTTTCATTTTTGACATGCAGTTGCTGTTTGTTTTCATCAATGTAATATTCCAAAACCATTTTCAAAAGTCCTTGGAAAGTATATCCTTCAGCGATAGTGCTGGAGTACTTTTGAGCTGGTGGTAATTCAAATGTTGCCCAGACATGAATTGGTGTGTTTCCACTGTCATCTTTGATTACTGCAGGTAATCCTTTTTCTTTATGGGCAATCAGCATTTTTCGCCATAGCCTTATAATTTCATCGAGGAATCTGGATTTCCATTCTTCGTACCCGTCCCGTAAGACTTGTCGTAGAAGTTCTAAAACCAAATGCAAAGCAGACTGTCCACTTTTTGCCTTTTCTTCCACATTAGACCCGTGTTCTATTAAGAACCAGCACACAGCTAATTTTTCTTTGACTCTTGACCATTGTCTAAAGCCATGACTAGAATGTTTCTTGATTATGCTAACCAAGCAGCATAGAAGTGGCGTTTCGTTTTTAAGGTTTTTTATGTGGATTAATGCTTCCATTTCTTCCAGTTGATTGCAAATAAACAGGACTGTCCCTTCAGGGACACCATGCGATGATAGCTGGACTGCATGGTGAAGAGTGGTATTTCCATCTAAGTCAATGCTGTTTGGGTTGGCACCCAATTTGACAAGTCGACGCAATATCTTGCTTATTACCTCTTGTACACTCTCTAGTCTTGTATCTGTCGGTATTAGTTGTTCATTAGTTGTCTTTAAGATCTTTTTAATCTCTTTTCGCTTTAGGTATAGGCGTACATCAAAAATAGAAATGTAATCTGCAGCGAGCCTTAATAATGCAGAAAGAGAATCTACATTGACGCCAAACAGTTTTTGATTAAAAGAGAGGATTTTATAAAAGACGACAGTAATTATTGCTTCAAAAATCTGTTTTTTGTCAGCCATCTTTCGCTTTACAAGAAATTGAAGTTTATCTCGTAAATCATCAGGTAATTCATAGTATTCCATGATTAAAAATGTCAAAATATTGTAATTTTCTTTTAGATGCAAACTTGCCCATCTTTCAAGCAGACAGATTGCTAGAGCAACCGATTCTGTTACAGCATAAAACAAAGGAGTTTTGCCATAATGATCTCTAATATTGAAAACAGCACCAGCATCAATCAATGCACAAACCACATTTTCATTGTTACTTTGTTGAACAGCATAAAACAAAGCAGTTTTCCTCTCAGTATCAGTTATGTTGACATCAGCACCAGCATCAATCAATGCACGAACCACTCTTTCATTTATCCAATGTTGAACAGCATAAGACAAAGCAGTTTTTCCCTCAGTATCAGTTATGTTGACATCAGCACCAGCATCGATCAACCCATGAACCACTCTTTCACTCATCCCATGTTGAACAGCATAAGACAAAGCAGTTTCCCCCTTCTTATTAGTTATGTTGACATCAGCACCAGCATCAATCAATGCACGAACCACAGTTTTGTTCGTCTTTTGAACAGCATAAAACATAGCAGTTTTTCCCTCGGTATCAGTTAAGCTGACATCAGCACCAGCATCAATCAATAAACGAACTATACTTTCATTATCACTTTGAACAGCATAAACTAGAGCAGTTTTCCCCTCGGTATCAGCTATGTTGACATCAGCACCAGCATCAATCAATGCACGGACCACAGTTTCATTATCACTTTGTTGAACAGAGTAAAACAAAGCAATATCCCTTTTGTTGACATCAGCAGCATCAATCAATGCACGGACCACACTTTCATTGTTATTTTGCTGAAGAGCGTAAAACAAAGCAACTGTCCCCTTATTTTCCGTTTTGTTGTCAGCTGCATCACCATCGGTCATATCAGCTACTATAAGTGACTAGGTTTGTATTAAGTCTCAATGACCTTTCGAACACTAATTTGGTCCTCCCAGTGTTTGGAAAGGAATATTATAGTAAAATTCACTGTCTCACAGCTATTAATATACAGATAGCTCGAAAATAGATTTTTCGTTGTAGGTCCATGCCCGAGTGTCAATTTGGATGTTTTAAATTATGTTATGGTGTTGTTCACATTTTGGCTTCTTGTATTCATTCAAGCGATTGGTATCTCTCATGTGTACGTGTTCCATCTAATTACTGAATAATTATTGTTTTGTTTAACTAACCATTGTATTCTTGTACGTTGGAACTAGAATTATACCATTGGAAAGTACAAATAATATTTCCCCGATCACTCGTTAAGTTATAACTTATTGCTTAAGAACCTTATTCTTCTGAAGTTTTTAGAATTCTTCTTTGGTCCAAGAGGCGCTTAAATTCCTAATCCAATTATGTTTACCTTACCCAATTAAAGTCTCGTTCCCAATGGTTTTACTGATTCTAATAGGTACTTTTCTTTCTTGGTCTCTTGTCTAGCTGTCCTGTTGGTAGGTTACGATACATCTTTTACTTTCTTGCTCTCTTTCCGTTCGTTTGTTCTTGTGGCTCAGGTACTGGCGAAGAGAAATTTATGTTGTTTCTCGAGTCACTTCTCACATCTGCCTTCTTGCACTTCACAGTCGCTTTCTTGGTCCAAGAAGCGCAATATTTGATCTCATATCATCAAGTCTCAGAAACCTAGCTTCACTTGGTCTTTCTGGTGAAGCAAAGCAAACGTGGCACTGAATTCTCGCAATATTAAGGATATTTCACCGATATCTCTGTGCGTGTTTCAAAAGAGAAAGTGTTTTATGAGCAGGAAAAAAAATGCGTCATAAACATAGCAATCATTTTTAATTCATGAACATTGCCATACTATGATGTTAATTTACTTCTCAACCTTCATAACTGTCTGACCTTTCGGATGTGCTTGAAAAAAACCTTATGATTAACCCATGGAATAAATAGGAAAAAAAAAAGGAAGTTGCTCAACTGGAAATACTTTCGTAATTTGTGCGAAACATTCTGCATGTAAAACAAGTAAGAGCTAAAAAAATCCAACCTACATTTTATTTACCAATGCCAAACAATACTACAGAGACAAGCTACGAAAAAATCCATAACTTTTCCATAGCCTAGTGGACCATAAATCAATTTTCCAAAACTTTCAAGGTCCTGGAAAAATCCATTATCAATTTCTAAAACTTTCCAAAACCTGAACGAACCCTAAATACAAGTTGAATTGGGTGAAATTGTAGCCCTTTTAGGAAAAACAATCTTATTTCATTTCTTCGGTTTCTGCCAGGTTAAATAATTTTCACTACATTATACATTTTATGTCATTGTTACTTTGATATTTAATTTGATTGTATCTCCCTACAGATCAACATATCAACCGAACAGGCAGATAGTATCTCCAATCTTGTTCGATCAGGGATTATTGAACGTGGGATCTTCCATGAAGCGGCACTGGCTGTATTCACTACACTGATTCACTACTGGAAAAAGTAAGGCTTCCTTGGTATAGGAATACCTCCTTCACACACTTCTTTCTTTGGTTTGGGTTTTCTCGATTGTTTCTTTGGTAGGCTAACTTTATCACACAGGGATCCCAAGCTCCAAAAAATTCAACGAAGAGACTCTTATCACTACACGTCTTTTATGGGGCGATAACCAGGTCCAAAGCAGGGAGGGGAGGGGTCGCGATGTTAAGAAACACGGCTCAGAGGAGAAGGGATATCACAATAACATTATTCATAATTCGGGAATCAAGGGTGGTAAGCGGCAGCGCCCTCGCCTCTCATTTCTGAGGTCTCCGCTCAATTTTGTCGGATTTTCAAAATTTAAACTTCAATAAAATTGAGCGGAGTCAAAGTGATCCAGATTAGATATTGTCGAGTTTGTCCCAATTCAAAATGGCCGCTGAAAACCGTGAATTGGTCTATTTGTTGAGTCTCTCCCTTGATTCACCTCGAATTGAGCCCAAAGATCTTTTCAGGGTTCGATGAAATGTTTTTCATTGAAGGTTTCTTCTAAGTATCCATTTCAACCCATCTACACAATCGACGGATACCTTGTAACAAATCACTTTTTCTTAACGTAATAGATTTATGGTTGAACGAAGAAAAGAACTCAAAGAAAAGCAGCAGCCTTCCAAGAAAACAAAACCACATAAAAAGGATAAAGAAATCAAGAGAAGACGCTTATCGTTCCTAGCTGGGATCCCGTATAGAAGGATATATGTCACGCAAGGTGAGTCAGTCTCATTCAAGAAGCGACGCCTACTATTGCTAGTTGGGATCCCTTATAGAAAGATATGTCACGCAAGCCCTTATAGAAGTATATGTCACGGAAGGTGAGCCAGCTTATTCAAGACGCTCCCCTATAGAATATATGTCACAGAAGTCCCTAAAGAAAGATATGTCACGAAAGGTGAGCCAGCTTTACTCAAGAGGCTCCCCTATAGAATATGTCACGGAAGTCCCTAAAGAAGAATGTCACGCAGCGTCATGCATAGGTTGGGCTTCCCGTGACTTTAGAGCTCTAACTGCATTTCACGAGAAAAAATAAAAAACGATCAACTGATACATATTATGTTTTTGTATGTTTGATCTCAGATGACGAGATTCGGTGGACATATTCTATCCTCCATGGATTACGTCTTGCAATCCCTGTAAAAATGATGCCTCGTAGAATGACCCGCATGTATGGCCTTCAAGGGGAACTGAGCCTATAATAGTATTAAATATAATAAAAAAATACAATACTTTTGTGTACCTACTTCTATAACTAAAGCACCATATTCATATTCATGGTGGTAATAAACGTCATATCTTATAACGGAGCTAGTTTCATGCAAGAAATGATTGCACAGTCCAGTTTAGACTTAAGAGGCTCGTGTTTTTGAACTTAAATGTTTTCGAAACTCAAAAGTTTTCGACAACAGAACGAGCTGAAAGAAAATCAGAAAGTTGTTTGGCTTATTAGAAATTCCGAGGTTAGAAAAAAAACTGGGTCGAGTTGGCACTGCAGTGCATATTGGGACCGTTAAGGGAACATCTTTCCAAAATGGCGTCTTAGTTTCGTCCCCTAAAACAATCCCACAATGCACTGCAATGCCAACTCGACCCAGTTTTTCCTTCAAACTCGGGATGGCTAAAACGTTTTTGTAGAAATAGCAGAAAAAACGTTACACGACGTTTCGATGTGGAAAATCGGAAACTCGGGGGAAAAAACGCAAAAATCTGAACAGTGTCGTTTGCCACTGTAATACCAGTTAAAAAACATGCGCGACATTTATTAACAAAATTGAAGTTGTCTCTAACGTGCTCTGCACTTCGATAGACACGAATTTACAAAGTGATCAGTAAAACCTATTCTCAAAAATACTCTTCCACCAATTAGAACATGCTTAATAGGGAACTTTAGAAACTAGCAAGGGACTGGGGCGAGTTTTGAATTTTAAGCTAATTAGCAAAGAAAGTGTATACCCTGATAAAGCATCTCAAGATTAGTAAGTCTGGCAAATTGTAACATGATTGAATGAAAAGAACAAGAATTATTGGCTTTTAAAAGTGTCAAAATTTACAAAGAATGTATGGTTACAGGGGACAAGCATACATTCTTTGTTAATTTTTGACACTTTAGACAATTTTGAAGGCTTGTAACTGTTTGAAACACTTTCAAATTCGCCAGACTTACTAATCTTGAGAAGGTTTATCAGATGACAAACTTGTTTTGCTAATAAGATTAAAATTCAAAACTCGCCCCAGTCCCTTGGTCGTTTCCAAAGTGGCCTATAAAGTGTCTACAAACTGTAAACCTTATTAATACACATGTATCCAGTATTTCCCTTGGGAGCAGGGATCACACCTTATTAGCTTGAACTAATCATCCTCATTCTACTGTATCTCTTGACTCCCCAGGGAAGTATCCAATATTTCCCCTGGGGGAGAGGGGTCAGTCCTTATCAACTAGCTATACCTCCCTCAAATGCAAGTAACAAATAGCGTATCAATGGGAGTGAGGTCACAGACACATGTACTGTAGTACTTGACTGGATAATACGTTCAGTTATCTAAAGAGATCATGCACAATTCCTGACTGGCCGGCCTACCTCAAGGTTCCTTTAATCAGCAAGGCTGAAGGTGAAGAGTTTCTTGCCAACCTTACATCTGACTTCACTTACGTCAAATAATAAGCTACTGGAGGATTTCTCTGTCATCATAGAATTAAAAACTGTCTGCAAGAGAAACAAAAGGATGACTTCCCACTTTTTTGTACAGGAACTAAGGTACAAAGGGCGCTTTCCATTAGTTGGAACTGACCGGCCAGACCGCTAAACTTAAAAGGGAGAACTTCAAGGCCTTTTTCTCAAGCGTTTCCCCGTCTTTACACATTCCATCTGAATAGTGGATACAATTTAGGAATTGGCCATTGACAAAACAAGCAGGGGACTGGAACTGACTTTCTCAAATTTGATTTAATTTACTAACAAACCCCTACAGAAATACATAAAAATTAGTAAGATTTGAAAATTTGATTGAGTTTGGGGAAATTCAAACGAAATTATGATATTTAAAAAAATAAATAAATAAATACAGAGAATGTATGTGTGGCTGAACATTTGGAGGGACACCATACATTTTTCTGTAATCTTGGCACTGTTTAAATGCTCATAACATTGTTTCTATAAAGGCAAACATCCTGAAACTTGGTCAGTAAGTTTGTTGCATGTCGCTCTTTCATGTGATGGGGTTATTTTTTCCTGGAATCTTAATTAAACTAATTTATCAAACTCGGACCCAGTC
The DNA here is from genome assembly GCA_023349425.1 of Anthopleura sola. NCBI lineage: Eukaryota > Metazoa > Cnidaria > Anthozoa > Actiniaria > Actiniidae > Anthopleura > Anthopleura sola. The sequence continues at coordinate 6,199,602 of JALHLI010000001.1, forward strand.
CCTTGCTCGTTTGGTTACCGGCTAGTAATTGCTTGATCTGGCTGAACCGTTCTGTTTAATAACTGTATTCTCTTTATGAATGAACCTGTCTGGCCACCAGTTCTGACTAATGAAAAGCACCCTAAGTCTTCGAGAACTAAAGTCATTTCTCATTACCTGGAGTCTGTCCTCGTCATCTCTTGTTATTTGAGTGTAAATATCACCAAGACACCAGGCAACACTGATATGAAATGATGGATTCTGAAGGAAATGACAGAGTTATCAACATAGCACATAAATATTTTGGTGGTTTTTGTGGCCCTTTTTTTCTTGGGCAGACAAATTTTGTTTGTTAGCCATGCCCTGACTTTGATCAGTCCAGAGGTTGTTTTTGATCTCTGGGCTGATCAAAGTAAAGCCATCAGATGGCTAACTCACTGATTGAATTGGAATTTAGCTTTTTAGGAGGGAGGGAGGAAAACTGGAGAACCCAGAGTATGACACTTCAATCAAGGGAGAGACCTAACAAACTCTACTAACATGTGATGCCAAGTCCAAGAATTGGACCTGAAACCCCAGAAGTGAGACTACCACTATGCCGCCCTTGATTTCCTAAAAACTTATTAAGAGAATAGGAAACTTGATTTTTACAGTACTTACTTGAAGTTTACGGAGTGAGTATTCTAATTAAAATTCCTTTGCTAAGAAACGAAAGACTCATCTTTTGATGGTCTTCCTGTGTTTTTTTTTAGAAATCATTGGATAGTGGAATCCACTGGGGTATGTTTGTGGAGGTATAGGGGGGTGGGGGCAAATGATAATTTGCCTTCTCAATTACCTCATAGAATTTTGGCAAGGCAAATCCAGCCAAGACATCATCCACAAGAGTGATAAGATTCTGGAACTATGGGAATACAAATTTATATTAAGATAGATAAATAATGGCCATAAATGCAAAATGCAAAAAGATGTCAGAGATATTCATGATAAACATCAAAATAAATAAAACTCCTTCTACCTGTTGTTCTCCAGTTGAAATTTTTAAACCCAGGAATGACCTAAAACAAAGGGTAGAATTAATAAGAGGAATTCTAATGAGTGAAAAGGAACCAATGTTGAAAGATTTCAAAGAAATTACCTTGTTTTTTCATCATTGACATAAAAGTGTGGCTTTTCAATTATGCAACTAAACCTACAAAATAGAGATTAAAATAGAATTGCTTAGCCCCTCCTCCTCAGCAGTACCTGTTATCTCCTACCCATGGTTAAGGTCCATAAGTTATAATTACAGGAGGGGGTCATTGGTGAGATGAATGAGTAGATGCATGCATGGGTGGAATGGTAAGTGGGAGAGTGATGAATATTGGAAAGAAGGGAGGATATGACACACTTGCTCAACTGTTAGAATTCATGAGGAAGCGAAATCCCAAAGTAGCACTAAATGGAATTTGAAATATGTGTAATGAAAGTAATGTAACTATTTATTTGGCTACCTTTCTTTTGTGGAAAGACTATCCCTCAGTTGCTGCACTATTGGTTCAATCCAGTAATGCCTAACAGGAACTGTTCTGGATAGACTAACATGAAGATCAGACAGTGGGAACAAATGCATTGTAGCAGGAATAGCTGTTGGTAAACTATCAACCAAACACTGAATAATTGGACCTAGACATCTTGGAGCTGGAACTAAAGACAATGCATTCATGAATCATAGCATGTACATGGTACGACATGCTGTAACATTGAAAAAGCTTTCCATTGTCTTCCAGTAATTCATCCAACCACAATGCATAGTTAAAGTACAGCTACAGTAAGATATGGTATAGGTACAGTACAGCTATGAATTTGCTGTATTGTTTCCCACTCATGAAAGCTTCTTTATTAGTTGATAGCTGATAATTACTTACATGGAGCATAAATGTGCAAAGCCCAGTTCCCAGGAAAGTGCTCAAAAGATCTTACTCTCCCATCATGACTAGCTGTGTCATCTGCATCTAATAACACAGTTATTAATAGTAAGTCATAAATTATTAAAAGCTGATAGAGGTATTATTTCATAGAAGAAATACTAAATGACATAATACTCCAGGGACAGCAGAGCTAGGAGGTTGAGGGGGGGGGGGGGGGTCTTTAGCTCCTCCACTTTTTTCCGTTTTGCATCCTGATTTTTTGTATTTTCTAATTTTAGCCCCCCTCCCAACTTTAAAATTTGTGGTCTTACTTTTGCATGTCTGCTGTAAATATACTTAGAAAAAAGTTGAAAAGCAAAGATAGTTTCGGGAATTCAATTGCTCATTTTTCAAAGGGAATAAAAGGAATTTACTTTTTTTCTTCGAATTATGTTTAAGAAACACACAAAGTTTCTGTTAGTGTATACTTTTGCTAAGGTTGATAGGCACTTTAAAATAAATAAAGGTTGATTATTCATTTAGTTATCTATTTTTACTCTTGCCTAATAATTATATAAAATACCTTTGTCACTAAACATATTCAAGATTCCTGTGGGTAAAGGTAAGCTTGCTTCTTCCCTGGTAAGACAAACAAAAACAATACAAATTGAGGCCATCAACTTGAAAGGGGTAGATGAGTATTCTTTCCCAAAACCCTACCAAGAGATTGTTTCAGGGCTCAAGTTTTGGTACCAAAGGGCCGGTCCTCCTGTTTCACTATCCCACGAGTACAAGGCCAATTTTTTTTACATATACCCTGAAACAACCTCTGGGTTGATGTAATTAGAATTTGGTTTGTTGGTTTTTGGAAGTAAGGAAAACTGGAAAGCCTTTAGAAAAACCCTTACAAACTCTGTGAAATGCAAGTGCACTATCCAGGACAATAGCAGGGGGAGGGACCTGCCCCCTTCCCCCCATAATTTTGGATGTACCTTATATTGAACACTGAAAATTTTCGGTCTGTTACTAATACATAGGGCATTTTAGAATATAGCACCCCTATACTTTTGACCTACAGCCCTGCTATCGCTACACTACCCTTGATTCCCAGAGACTAGTCAGCTCATGACTGGGAATTACTGCAGGGAGAGAGCTTACAGTACATATCTGGTCTTGTCAATTTTAGCATCATCAGTATGGTTCACATTAGAAACAACATACTTTTCAAACCACATTGGATAAAAGGAAATTTAAGAACAAATTGACCAATAAACTTAACGTATATGGAGAGGGGGGAGAGGGGGGGGGGGGGGAACCTGGGAGCTGCACTCTTACTCATTAGTTCCCATTATATATCTCTCCGTTTATAGAAATTAAACCATACTTACTCCTTGGCTGCTACTTCATCTACACTCAATTTAATCTTTTTAGCTTTTTCAAGTCCATTCCCCTGCAGGCATTCCTCCCCTTTAGGTATCTGTTCTTCTTTCTCGTCTTCATTTGAAGACGTATTTTGGTCTGAATCGTCTTCGTCAAAATACGAACTGACCAATTGCGCCAGCCCATCACATTTTCTCTTAGACATTAGCTAATGCTATAAAGTTGTAAGAATTTCAATTATCGGCCACTTTAGTAAGCTGAAACACACTAAATTTAGCATAGTTTTGACTCTATTTTAGAAAAAGAAACATTTCCGCCATGTTGGATTCATGGTGTACTCCGCTGTGCATTAGTTATGATAAAAACTTTCCCGCCAAAAATCAAATATTTGAGCTAACACGTGACGTAATATATGAAGGAATTCTCTTTCCCAGTCATTCTTAAATATCCTAATTTGTGTCTAGATTTGTCAACTTTTGAAGAATTGTGTAACTCTGTCATAAGTACGTAAAAAGGGATGGGTAAAAAACCGGAAGTGATACTCGAGTACAGCTTGCACGGAATGCTGCTCCCACCACAGGAAGCCCGCCATACGCTGACATTAAATCTACAGTAATCTTAAACGATGTAGTCTATGAGGTTAAAAGTGTTTATGCAAACGGCTTCTACGCTTCAATTTAAATAATTTCGAATATGAGTCTAGCAGGAAAAAGATTCCAAAACTCATACTCAACTTTTCGATATTTTGATTTTGACATCAGTGTACGTATTCTAATGCGTACACTGATGTCAAAAAAAAAAAAAAAAAAAAAAAAAAAAAAATCAAATAGTGATTTTAGGTTCTTAGAAAGTAACAGAAACTTTCTTAATGTATTCTGGAGTCGCATGGACGAGAAATTTTTAATCATGGAAAATGATTTCATGTGGAACGAAGTGAAAAACAGTCACATTGGGGTGCTTGCTCGCTTCAGCGCTCCCTCAAAGAATTTAATGAAGAAGACAAAAGAAACTTAAAACGAACCCTAAAGAGCATAACAAGCGGTATCAGTAACAATGATGAACAGTGTCACATTTGTCAACATATAAAAACAATAGATTCTTGTCAGAAATGCTTTTTGAAATATAGAAGTAAAACACCAGTGAGAAAATGAGCTAAAATGATCAAATGATAGATTTTTGGTCAAAAATGAAAGAAAAAGAAACGGAAGGATAAAAACAAAAAAAAAAAAAAAAAAAAAAAAAAAAGCCCGAAAAGTGAAGAGGAAAAGAAACGAAAAGAAAAGAAAAGAAAAGAAAAAAATGATATCACAACCATCTTTGGGCATCCCATATATTTTTAAGTGTATTCTACCGGATTTTAATAAACGGCATGTCAGTTGAAGCAGCATTATTCCTTTCTGACAACTGCATGAAATATTGATTTACATAAACGTACCAAATACTAACAAAACATAACATGGACAAATTTGACTGGTATTTTTAAGTTCAAAACTGTTTACAATACAAATACACTGTGACACAGCAGCGCCGCTCATTAAAACCCGCGCGTTCTTTAAGTCAGAAGGGTGTGTCTTTACTATTGAAGATTTGCACTCTTTTTGTTACATAATCCTATCAAATTATTCAAACATCAAAGTTCTGCTACACCTGGAGACGACAGATTGAACAAAGACCCAAAGCAACAGGTGAAAATAGCAGACACTCCCTTTTAGTCTAAACTGGGCCATAACTCAGTCCAAAGCTATGCCTAATACTATGAAACCCAATCACACTTTAGTATTACTGTTTATTTTCCGCTTAGGAGTAAAAAAAATACGAATTTCCTGTCTAAAACACAAGGAAATTCGTGGTTTTTTTGGCTAGTTCACAGATGATCAAGTCACTTCCGGTTGACAAGTTAGGAGTGACGCATGCGTATTTCAAAGGCGCGTAAATGGTTCACCGATAAACTCTAGAATATTAAAAGGCGTGTTTTGTTGGCGATCACTGCTAAGAACAGCTACTATTCTTCGTTCTAAGGATGTGTAAGTCAAGAGAATTCTCTATTGAAGCCATCTAGCTTGAAAAGTTTTTAGTTTATGGCTTCTGTTAATGTTTTTTTGAAAGCTTTCGCGTTAGCATTGCGCAAAGCTGCCTCTCTGAAGCTTTCCTTCAGATTTTTTGATTCATCTGTCAATAGTTCCCTCGTATGTATTCATCCCTTTCTAACTCATAAAGTTTCTAATTCAATATCTTCTTCTTTCTTTTGATTCTCGGTGGCGCCTACGAAACGTTTTAATTCACAAAAATCCACGAATAAAGCGGTAAGTAAGACTAAAGTCGATCAGTGCTGACGTCCTCGAAGTTCAAATCTAAGATACTTCAGTTCGTTTAGATCGTCTTTGTTGACTCTAATCTCGAGACAAAATTATTATTACTTTACAGAATTCAAAAGGAATGGAAGGCTATGTTGGATTTGCGAATTTACCCAACCAAGTCTTTCGTAAAAGCGTCAAAAAGGGATTTGAGTTCACAGTTATGGTGGTTGGTAAGTCTTTCGTTGTAAGCGTTGTACTCTCTTCATTGTCTTATGAAAACATCCATTTGTTTTGGTAAGTTTTCATAAATTCAATTGATTCTAATGCAGCATGGTAAACATTCTCAAAAAACTGTTTATCATGGTTAGATTTTCTTTATTTTGACGTCTAAACTCCACAAATATTGAGCATGTATGTTGAATAATTTCAAAATCTTCATTAGGAATTCGTTACTCCACACAGATCGGAAGTAAAAATTCATTCATCTAATTTGACTTGACATTTCGGTTTTTCAACTTAAAATTCCTTCATGGGAACGGAAATAATCTCCCCAACAAAGAAACAAGTGGTTATCTCGACATCCTTGAGATCCATGTTTTTTACACACGCTAATTTTCATTAAATTTTGTACACATAGCATTGAGGAAACCAAACATTTTTAAAAAGTTTATCAAGGAAGTATTTATTTTCTTAGAATTAATGTATTTTCTCTTAATCTTAAAGGAAACATACTCAAGATTTTTAGGTATTTTGATAACTGAGCTCCAAACCCCGCCGTCTCTAGTAAAATATTTACGATTTTATATTTTCGTTTTCATTCATAAATGAGCGTGATATTTTAAATATATTAAGAATACTCTTCTTCATTAGTCCAAGCAGACGTTACATTTGATAAGCTTTCATTTGCTAACTGATCATGATTGATAACTAGAGGTTATCTATGTTTGATCGGTGTAACAAGATTTATAATGTGCTTTTTAAGTATTTAGCTTCAATATATCCTCCAGTCCTGAATAAATATGGCTGTAGTCCAATGTTGTTCCCAGTTCCAAGTAAAAAGGTGTTGCCTACCACAACAATGACATTGTCTTCGATGTTTCAGCAATGAAATTGAACTAAGATCTACTTGTTGCTTCATCCTCTTAAAATAAACCAAATACATAATCATTTAGGAATATCTTAATCCTGCTAAATGGAAAACTCTCAAGATTTCCCCTATATTCCCTAGAATAACTCATGAGTATTGCTCAAGCCTGTCAATCTGTGCTGGATATAGGAGATAAGCTTTTGGTTGGATATTTTTGGTTCAAGCTTTTATCATGAGTCATGGCAGACAGCTGCTTTTATATAGTTTATCTTAATAGCAAGCACATGGCTGAATGAAGGATGTTTACAAGTATATGCAATGTATTATTAATGCATGGCAGAATTTATAACAGAGTTATAAAAAAGATGGTATATCGCAGCTTAGTGTGTAAATATTGCATTGAATCCCTTCCTGAAAAACTCCCAATGACAGATTTAACTAATCTTATATTATTATTAAGCATTATATGCCTGGGTTGTGCTTAAATATTGTTAAATGTCATCATTAATTCAGAGAATTGATATTCAATTACGGATTGTATTAACATTAATATAACAATGATGATATAAGTAGTCTTGCTTACCATATGAGATTAATATATTATTGAAAAGAATAAATATCCATATTTATTTGCTGAATTGATGTTTAATAAATAGAGATTATCACATGTTAAGAGCCTGATATCGTTTTTATTCACGAGTTTCCTGTGCATATCATGAACGAGCGAGTGAGCGATATGTTACGGAAAACGATTGAAAAAAATGATATCAGCTCTTAACATGTAATAATTGGTTTATTACACATTAAGGGTCGATTATATATTATTATATATTGCGAGATTTTATTGGACAGTTTGCCGTCAAGTGATATCATATCACTTCACTGATATGGTTTTTATTCACAGCTTTATTTCATATATATCGACCCTAAATGTGTAATAAACCTCTTCAGTTTGGGTGTTTGTTTTGCCCATTTCATACCACATGTCATTCCTTTGAGAATAGGATTCTTTATTTCATTTGCATTCAAATAAAGAATGATACTCAAGAGAATGGCATGTGGTCTGAAATGAGCAAACGTTGTAACACTCAAGTTAAAGAGTTCTGAAGCTATTACTGTAAGATCGTATCACTGATATATAAATTATTAAATGTTTTGAATAATACACCAATAATCACATCTAAAACTTAATGTGTGAAGTGTGAAAATCTGCAATAAAAATACAGAGGATATTACATGGTCGCGTGGAGATACAAATTTTATCTTCGAGTGTTAAGAAGATCTCTCACAAGTGAGCACAGTGAACGAGTTAGAGATTTTCAACATGAGAAGATAAAATTTGTATCCCCAAGCGCCCATGTAATATTCTGTTTATTATATAATTATCAATGAAAAAGATAAGAAAGCTTTTTCAAGCTTTTTTCTGCTATAAGAAATATGTAACTATAGTGATGATATTTTCACTTGTGAAGATAACATGTTATCTTCACATGTGAAAATATCAAATTTTTGAAATAGAGAAATATAAGTATTTCATTGATAATCATATGATAAAATATTATATAATAAAACCAAGCTGAACAGCTGACAGCTTAGTCCTTCGTGAGTGTGAGATTAAGGACAACATCTGAAATGTCAGTTATGTATTATAATAACCATTAGTAAAATTCTACTACTATACTATTGCAAATCCTGCATTCTGATTGGCTAACGTACTCACTATCTATCAGCCGATAGATAGTGGGTAGAGAAAGCCGGCTTTGTTTTGAAAAAAATGGCGGCTTTCCCTTCGCGATTTTGTGAAGTTTCCTCTTGTTTGCAATTGTATAGTTTCGTTGAGAATTTTACTAAAACAATTAGAAGACTCACTCTCGATTTCTATCGGCTTTGATAGTTGACTCGGGGCCGGAGCCCCTCGTCAACTATCAGCCGATAGAAATCTCGAGTTCGTCTTCTAATTGTTAATTAGTCACACCTTATATACTGATGCAGCTCGAACTTGTTTTCTTTTGCATGAATAGGGGTATGTTTTAATGTTCCTAAACTTTAGTAATGTTAAGTTATCATTTTTTCTCTACTAGCTGTGTTCAACATACATGTATTATTTCTATGTACTGAAAAATGGGATACCTCGTAATGTATTCTGTATAGTCTGCTTTAGCTTGAACTTTTTAGAGTTTAATTTGAAATGTTTTTTGCTACAGGTGAATCTGGACTAGGGAAGTCCACTCTCCTTAACTCACTTTTCCTGACTGACCTGTACACTCCATCGTCTTACCCAAGTACCAAAGAAAAGTTGAATAAAACAGTTGAGGTACAAGATTTAACCAGCATTAATAATTTCATTTGAATTTAGTGCAAAGCACAAATGTGTGGCCAGTTTTACTGTGAAAAAAGCAATAAGATAATAAATGGGATTAAGCAGTGGCATTTCTATGGAGTAGTTTCATCCATGCAAATTCCAGTTAAAATTTAGAAGGTGATTTTTCGGAAGGGAGGAAAACCAGAGAAGCTGGAGAAAAATAATCCTTGAAGCACAGGAGAGAACCAACAAGCATCTCTACTCCCATACTGTGTAACACAGAGCCTGGCGGGACTCGAATCAGTGGTATAGAACACATTCATTGGCAGTAGACTATCAATTTAGACTATCAAGTACATCATTAGAGTACCTACCTGTAAAGACATATAACTGTAGTCTAATGGTTTATCTGATTGACATTAGTCAACTAGCAATTAACCATCATGACTTTTGTTTCAATTAACATATACAGAAATGAAAATAGTTGTAAACTAATGCCAGCAGGAGTTTACTGCTCAGCCAATGAGCTGTTGGACATTGAACCACAGTCCAGGCACTGTATGACATATATGTACTGTACCATGAGGTTTCATGGTCATACAAAGTACCTGTACATGTACTGTACCTCCACACTGTAATGTTTTTGTCAATTGGTGAATTTAGTTTTTATCATTCTAAAGGTGAAGCCATGCACTGTTGAGCTGAAGGAAGGAAGCGTGCGTCTAAGACTGACAGTGGTGGATACTCCAGGATTTGGAGATGCAGTGGACAATACTGACTGGTAAGTGATCAGCAATAAATGTTGAAGCTAGCAGAGATTAGTTCATTGTATATGCAGGCAGGCACACTTTAAGAATTCATACATATTTTATTAGCATGTAGTAATTGTTTCAGGGTTCAATCTGTAAATTAATGTAGCTGTGCCCTGACTTTGATCAGCCGAGAGGATGTTTCAGAGTTCATTTTGCTAGTTATCCATACCCTGACTTTTAATCAGTCCATAGGTTGTTTCAGGGTTCCAAAAATATAACATTTCTTATTGCCAATTTATTTATAATGTTTTGTGCTTCAATAACTTGTAGTTGGAAGCCCATCATTCAGTACATTGACAATAAATTTGAAGAATTCTTGACTGAAGAAAGCAAGGTGAACAGAAGCCCTTTTCCCGATAACAGAGTTCATTGTTGTCTTTATTTTATTGCGCCTACTGGACACTGCCTCAAACCACTGGACATAGAGTTTATGAGGAAATTACATAAAAAGGTACAACGTACATTAGCTCAATTAACAATATGGTCAATATGAACAAGCTGTCAATGTACATTTCTGTATAGAGCTACAAAGATCTGGAACTTTCTTGATACGTCTCTCAAATCTATTGACAACATATTGACTTTCAAAAAGAAGCTAAAGTTGAACTTGATGCAAAAGATAAAGTAGACAAAATTAATTAGCATGAACATTTTATTACGATTTTAATGTATTTTTGTATTTTTATCATTTTGTAAATTAACATAGAATAGCCTGTTTTATTGGGAATGTTATAGTAATAAAGTTTGTATCGTATTGTATCGTATGGTCATAAAGTTGTACAAATCAAAGTTGTACAGAAACAGGCCCCTTAAATCATGATCTGCAGTGGTCTAGCATCGTTATTACCTGGGGAGGAACATTGTGGAACCTACATGTGTGCATTGTGAAAGGTGTTTTATAATATAAGAACAGTCTGATAATTTTTGATGTTTTTTTTGTTATCAGGTTAATATAGTCCCTGTCATCGCTAAGTCTGATACTATGACCACAGAAGAATGTTCAAGATTTAAAAAACAGGTACAGTAATAGATGATAATGATAAAAATGATGATGACAATCATAATTATAGATGATGCATGATAGCAGTGATGCATGATGATAATGATGAAACTGATGGATGATGATGACAATAATAAATGATGGATGATAGCAGCGATGCATGATGATAATGATGAAACTGATGGATGATGATGACAATAATAATAAATGATGGATGATAACAGTGATGCATGATGATGATGAAACTGATGGATGATGATGACAATAATAGATAATGCATGATAACAGTGATGCATGATGATAATGATGACTGATGCATATGATGAGACAATGTGATAGATGATGATGGTGACATTTATGGTTGATGATAAAAAGAAGAATATTGAATCTTGATGTATGATGAGAATTGTGATGATAGATGGCACCATCCTCATTGGCATTGCCATTCTCTCTAGGGTGTGAAAAAAACCAACTGACATTTTAGTGAGAAAGGCAATACTGAGAGCAATGGCACACCCATGAAAATCCATTTTGAAAACATGCTCTCATCATACCAGCAATTGCTGTCCACAATGCTTGTCAATGCATAAGGTCTCTAATGTCAATGACAGTTGATGAATGAAAATTACTGAGTAATGATGGTGTACTTTGTTCTATGACCAACAGATATGGTCATTTTATTCTGTTTTGTTTTACTCAGATCCTCCAAGAGATCAAAGAAAATGACATTGGTATCTATGAATTCCCTGATCTAGCAGGAGAAGATGATAGTGAACAAGATTCTACAAATATGAGGGTAAGCCATTGCTAAATCCACATTGCATCATTCTCAGGACACTAAAACAGTACCATTACTTCATGATATACACGTACACAGGAGAGTCAGGATGGTGGTAAAATGCTTGCCTCTGACCTCTGAGATCTGGGGTTTGATTCCCAGTTGCCCCGTGCACTGAGCTGAGTCTTTCCGGTTTTTCCTCCTCTCAAATCAACCCTAATTAATTCAAACTGGTTAGAGCTGTGCTCCAGCTAGGTCATATGTGGACTATAGCGGCTGCCAGAGGTGCCTTCACATATTTTCAATTCGACCTCATTGAGCTGCACCATTGCTGTACTTGCAGTAGTGATTAGCAATAACATCATTTATTGTATATTCTTACAGGACAGAATACCCTTTGCCGTTGTTGGCAGTAATACAGTTCTAGAAGTCAATGGTAAAAGAGTAAGAGCTAGAGTCTATCCATGGGGAGTGGCAGAAGGTAAATTATAATTAACACTGCATTATATAATAAATTATTAAAAGCTAACAATTTCCCTCATTTGACCATCTATAGAGTTTTAGTCAGTGAATACTTTGAGCCTGTTTAGCTCATACCAGTCAATGAAAATCAGGATAAGACAAAGCTTGGCATTTTGCATTGAATAGTAGTTTTACAATTTATTATAATTTCCTTTTAGTGGAGAACGTTGACCACTGTGATTTTGTTGCTTTGAGAAATATGTTAATAAGGTGAGTTAGTCTTGAATAAGACCTAAACATAATTACATCATTACCATCAATATTATTAGCATCATCATTATAGAATTATAATTGATCATAATCATCATCAACATCAGCATCAACAGTACCATCATCACCACCAGCAACACCATCATCATCATCAACATCATCAGCATCTCCAATAGCACCACACCATTATCAGTAGCACCATCACTATCATTAGCATCATCACTATCACCAATATCAACATCAGTAGAAGCACCATCACTAACATCATCATCATCATCATCATCATCATCATCAATCACCAACATCAACAGCAGCACCAATATCATCAATAGAAGCACCAAGATCATCATCATCACTATCACCAACCGGATTCTACTTGTGCAACTGAAACTTGTGTGCGAACAAGTTTCAGAAAGAAATTGCACTGTGTAGCGTACACCCCAGTGAAACATGTCTCTCAATACCATTGCACACAAGTTTCAGTTAAAAGTTTCAAAGTGTAACAGGCTTTAGTATCACGTTTTGTGCATCAGACTTAGTCCTTCCTGTGAGTAACGAAAGACATCAATAGAAGAATGCTGTTTAGCACAGTTCATACAGCAGCTACTGCTGTAAGGACTATGATAATGATACCCATACAAACTTTAAGAATGGCAGACCAATTATTCTATTTTCCTTCCATTAAAAACTAGAACACACATGCAAGATTTAAAAGATGTGACTGACGATATGCATTATGAAAACTATCGGTGTGAGAAATTGGCTTCTATGTCCTTGGGTTCGCCATCAGCCAATCCATCAAGGTGAGTTACTTATAAATCAAATAATTTTTGAACTTGAACTTTTGAACTTTTTGTTTATTCACACACATATTAGTACATATATACAAAATTAAAATATTTATCAAAATCACAAAACCAGTTATTTACAATTAGAAAATAGACAAAAAGAGATGAGAAGATGTGTGTGGTTGTCAAAGTAGTAAAAACTTTCTAGTTTAAAGAAATTTAGTCACATTTAGTAATTTCCTTTGTTTTGTCCTCATGTAATAATTTTGTTTTATTTGTATGTGTGTGTAGTATGTCCCTTTCTAGAAGTCCACTGGAACAACTGGAAATGGAAAAGGAAGAACACGAAAAGAAACTCAAGAAAATGGAACAAGAAATGGAACAAGTGTTTGAAATTAAAGTCAAAGAAAAGAAAAAGAAACTAAAAGACTCCGAAGAAGATGTAAGGATTAGAAAATATATCCCCCTCCCCAATAAGCCTATTGAAGTGTGCAAGGAATTCTGGTAGTGATAGTACATGACGCTATAATGCAGGTGACTTCTTGGTGCTAATGAACCCAGAATAAAAGAGTCACAAAACAAAGTGTGCAAGGGATGCTGGTAGTGATAGTACATTTCGTTATAATGCAAGTCACCTTTTGGTGCTAATGAAGATTGAACTGAACAAAAGAAAGTGTACAAGGGTTTCTGGTAGTGGTAGTAAATCATGCTATAATTGAAGTGTCCTATTGGTTATAATGAACTAAAAAAATGAAAGTAGTTTATTCATTATCTAGGAGTTGTTAACATCACACACTGAATAACAAAAACTGCTCTAAACAAACTAAAACTACTTCTATAACTTACTACATTTTTCTTTCCTTTTTCTAAAGCTGGGTAGAAAACACGAACAAATGAGAAAACAACTTGATGCACAACTTAAAGACCTGGAGGAAAAGAGAAAGAAGTTTGAGAAGGAAAAACAAGAATTTGAAGAAAAAAGCGAAAATAGGAAAGCATTAGAAAGATCGGATTCATCTAGCAAGTCTCTCAAGTAAGTGTTTTTTGATGCTCAATTTATATTAATGAGTGTATTTGGGTGTATGTTGCATAAGTGTGTCAGAGTGCAGCATGGCAGGCCATAACTATTACTGTAACTGTTACAACATGCTACTATAACTGCTCTTACATCTTTGGACAACTGTGCCAATAGTTAAGATGACCAATTTATCATACAGTTATTGAATTCTTACAAGATATGACTGAATCAGTAATTTGATAGAACCTATAGTTAGTGGTTAAAACTGTAGGTTGTTGGCAGCTCATTGGTGTAGCTTTTCATTCTGTAGCTTGTCATTAGTGATTGTATAAAACTATTGTCTGTTCAACAGATTTTAGCAAAATGTGTGGTAGTTGAGTTGTTGGTAGTTGTTAGTAGATAGGGTGGTAGTAAGATTGTTAACTTAGAAGTTTACAGGATTATTGTCGGTAGACTTTAGCAGGTAAGCAATAAACTGATAGACATGTAGATTGTACAAAACTATAAGCCAGGTGGTGACCACTTTACTGCAAATAGTTTTGTTGGTGTTATTCAGTTCAAACTAAAGTTTAAGGTATGAAAAAAATATTTATTAGACCACTGACAAGAGTTCGTTGTGATGGCATGAAAGTAAAAAAATCTAAATCTAGAAACTAAAAAAAAAAAAACCCTGGTGGTTCGGCATTAATCCTGTATTTGCATTGTTATTGCATACCATCAATTATCCACTCTTGCTGAAAGACAGTTTCAAAAAGATCTAGATCAGAGGGTCTTTTCTTGATTTTCCCTCCTCAAGAAAACCTAACAGAATGGATTCCAATTTGATATGTGAATTAGCAGTGCCCTGATTTTGATCAGTCCAGAGGCTGTTTCAGTGTTCTATCTGTCAGTTGGATCAGCTCAGAGGTTCGTTCAGGGTTCTATCTGTGAGTTAGCCTGTCCTTATTTGGATCAGCTGAGAGGCTATTTCAGGGTATCGATAAAATTTAAAGATAGCTTGAATGGTGAGGTCTATGTGTTTGTTTTTTCATGTGTTGTAAAATGTCAGTATTCATTTGTACTCTTGCTTCTCTCCACTGACATGACATAATTGATCTGCTTATAGCATACACGTAGGCTATGGAAGGAGACACTCCAAAAGCTATGTTTGAGGAATATACAGTGCAGTATCTAGAGTTAATGACAGGAAGATAAAATGGACAGGCAGATGAAGAAACAGTTTTGGATATCAATATTTGTGTATATTACATAAATTTTGTTACTTATATATTTATATATTAAAAATATCAGTACAGTTTGCAATAGATAAACTGAAGTATAGTTTAGACTCCGATCACTATTTGTGGAAGTATTACATGCATTTATTTATTAATTCATTTCTTGCTTCCAAAAATATGCATAAAAACAACACACATGTAAATAATTTATCTATCATACTCTTGTAAATAATTTTCTGCTTGATAATCCTGGGTGCAGTTTCATGTATTTTTGTCTAATTTGATGCCAAATTGCATTGTACCGTTGCTGTAATGAATTTTTCATTGTTGCATGGATATTATTTGTTAATATATATTATTTATTAATAATTATTATATAATGTACATGGTCATTATTAATGCTATCATTTCTTCATTATTGTTTGTGTTGCAGTACAGTATTCAATGTATTTATATTGGTTGTGATTTTGTGCTTTGTACATTTGTTTCTTCATAGTTTCTTTTTGTGTTTTACCAGACATCTTATGTTGTGTCCATCTATTTTTCTCATTTACTACTGCTTAAAAAGTCCTAATTTAATTTTAAAATTAAAGCTACATAACAGCTTTTTTGCTTAATGTTCTCGTAACAAAATTATCTCTCTTAAATTTAAAGTTGTTTTGATTTAAATCCCAAAACTATAGAATTTTTTTTATAATTTTAGATCCAACTACATGTACCTTGAATTCTCATAATTTTGTTATATTTTACTCATCCGTTTACTCTATTTCATCATTTTCATCATTTTGTCTCTGTCATGTTTCCTCCATTCTTGAAACCTTTGTAACCATTTGATTTTTAACTTATGCAATACTTCGTTCTTTCATACTCCAATCTACTTTAATATAACTTCCCCTTACATCAACTAACTTTGCTGTGACTTCCACCATAGTTAATGGAGCTGAACATTCCGCTCCATTAACTATCCTTTCACCATCTTTAGTATTATATTTCCTATCCATGCACCAGCTAACCATCTACATAAACTGTCAATGTCACCAATATACTTGTTATAAACTGTCAAGTCTTTTTCCTAACAGAAGTCTACTGTTATGCAGTACTGACCGTTTTGCTGGGTTAGTATAACTACATTCCACTTGTACTCTCATCTTAACTCCATCTAATTAGACATTCTATCTACAAGTCATGACTCCCTCAACTTCCAATGAAATACTAAATTGAATTGTACAATATTTAACGATATTGTTCTCTGATTTTAGATCTAATTGACATGTAAGGTATTAGGGACAAACGTTAGTAGCGCAGGTTTTGCAAAATAATTTACCCTATTACAGATTCAACTGCAGTAATACTCAACCTTACTCAAACAAAGATTTATTCAGTGGAATGGGTTACTTATTTCCAATAAATCAATATTCATGTCTTCCTTTCTACGTTCACTGGAACTTGAGTATATCTATTGGTACTGTAGTATATTGACTGGTATTGTTTTTCCCGTTTTGCCAGCGCAAATCTAGCCCTTACACAGGTGCTTCGATAGGACTGTCCTATCATTTTCCTATTTTTTACTTGATTGTACTTGAATGTAACCAATAATTCTCTCGTGCTTGCGATATCTCCGCTTTTTTCTTCTTGCTTTTCTTATCTTAATCCTTTCTACTTAAGCCCATATCTTCTGTGCAGTAGTTGCATTACTTTACCCGTTCATTCTTAAATGCAGCAGGTGCAAGCGTATGTGAATGTGTCTTCATCTAACTTAACACATTGAGCCTCATGCTTATTATTTCAGCATCTGATACATGTAAGATCTCATCTTTAACTAAAAGTGGTGCACGTAAACTCTCTTAATGGTTACAGGATTCATAGATCTCCCTAAAAAAGTGATGGGGCGCCTGTGGCTCCACTTGGCCCTATCCGTTTTCTATTATGACAAATACATTTTTTCCTAGAAAAATATGCTTGATGAAACAAATAACAAGTTCTTATACATTTACCAAGCAACAAAGACATCTAATAACTAATACATTGTTTTCTCTCGCTAAAATATCTACTGTAGATTCTTGATCTGGCTATTTCTTCATGTCTTATTTGTGTGCATAAGTGATAATGGAGAAAATTTTGCATACTTGTTCAATCTTTATTATCATGCAGCATCTTTATCCTTCTCTACTAACCTGCTAATCCGTAGAAAAGACTGAATACTCAAATTGTAAATCTTGAGACTACAGCGTAAACATACGAGTCAATGTAGTATGCAACTTGAAGTACTTCATAAATATAAGAGCCGGAATCTAAATTTCCAATAGATCTTTTAAGTTGTGATGTATTTCGTGGTCTAATTGTTCCTCAAGACCGTTTACATAAATTCAAGATTGTGATCAATAACCATCCTTCGATTGCAACGAGCAGATATTCCAATTACAAATCCTGCTGTAAGAAAAAAAAAAAAAAAAAGAACACAATGACTACTTTTCATTTTGGACCCAAAAGACATGTCACACTTAAAAGATCTCTAGTATATAATCCTAAAATATTTGATTTTAAATCGTATATTAACAAAGTAAAAATATTGAATTAAGGTACATGTAGCTCAAATACTCATTTTAAAACAGAATTAATACCTAAATGATATTAGTAAGAGTATTTTGTAAAGAAGCGCTCCTTTTTAAAGAGCCCCTTGTATAAGTTAAAATTAACCGCCAAATCGGTATGTCCGTAGTCTGGTATTTTGTGTCTAATGAGTGATGTTTTTTCGTTGAAGTAATTTCTGTAAAGTCGTGAGTCTGTCTGACACAAAAATCTATGTAAGGCTTGTGTTGCAGAAGCTGCCTATGTACCCAATAGACCCCTTTCACATGACGTCGAAGCAGCTAAAGTTGGAGGACAAAACGAAAGAATTTCAATCTCCTGAGAATTGGAACCTTTTGTTTTGTCTTCCAAATTGAGCTGCATTCCGACGTGCTGCAAGCGGTCTATTCTAACAAGCCACATATCATTACCATATCATAATCACGTTGCATCTCATTTTCAACTTTCATCCCATCCACATAAGATTCATTATCCAATTTCCATTACATCATCCACAATGGATCGTTATCCAGTTTCCATCACATTAACCATGTATCATTTTATTAAGTTTTCATCGTTCACCTTGCATTTCATTATCCTCAACCCTTCACATCATTAGCATTACATTCCGCTATTCATTTCCCTTCCCACTAGTTCCCTTTCATTCATCCATTTTCCATGCCAGCTGTTGGTTGTGCCATATATGCACTCTGTTCTTACTCTGAATGCTTTATTCAAACAGACATCACTCATCCCCGCAAAAGGTCTTGCAGAGTGCTTTCTGCTTACCTGGATTAAAAGTCAAATAAATTGAGGTAATACAAACTAAAAATGATTCCAAAGAAAAACTAAGATATAAATACAATAACTCTAAAAATATGAAAAGTAAACCTTAAAATCAGACATTCTACAGCGCAGAAATCATAATTCTTTGTGGTCATTCTTATCTCGGGCGTAATGTTTTTCCCATTTTAAAAATCTTCAAAAAGAAGATTATTCAAGTTGCACTTGTCTTAATAGATTACACAAATTGCTATCGCGACGTACACAGTAGATTTGGTGGACGTCAGTCAAAATGACATTCAAGCACGTGCCCATAAAAATTGTGTTTCTCGAGAATGTCATGGAAACGCTTGATTACTGAACATCCACGAAGTAAAACCTGCTTTGAGTATGAATCCATATTAAAAGCATGAAATATTTGGTCAAGGAGAAGTGACAACAGTTTCTCAAAGTATTTTTTCATGTTTCTAGTGTCATACGTGCGACGTTATTATAGTAAAGCGTAATTATATAGATAAGATTTCACTTTGCGTATGGCGTACATCCCGAGGGACATCGGCTCTTACAGCGCTTTATATAATTCTGTGACTTATCACCTCAAGGCCTTTGGCTTTTTGGCTCCGTAAATAAAACTACATACTACAGGCCGAGTTCATTCCGATGGTGAGCGATAAAGAAATTCCCATGCGCAAATGGCTGTAGAGAAATTCCCGCGACTCGACAGCCATTTTCACATGCGAATTTCTTTATCGCTCGCGATCGGAATGAACTCGGCTCGTCGTAGTTTGATTGACACAAGCCAAAACGCCAAGCGCCTGGGTTCAATTAGGTCACAGAATTATGAAAAGTGCTGTAAAGGGGAAAAACATTACGCCAAATAAATGCTACTATACCAATTAGTTTGCACTCAACCACATTAAAGAAGCAGCGCAAGTGCTCTATCTTTTAACACTGATTACCTATCATGTTATCTCGCGGCATCTTCTTGTTCGTATGTAGGATCACTTTTTGCACTAGCTAAAACCAAAGTGGTGTAACAATGTACGTAAACTTGACTTAGAATACGATTATGAGATTCAATTTAATGGAGTTGCTACATGTCAGTTGTCCAGATCTGTACTGAAATGCAGGAAAGATAACCAAAAGTCTGCAATGAAACGATTGACAAAACCTAAAAATGACGGTTATCTTGTTCAACACACAGCTTAAAAAATCCGCAACATAACAAGATTTTTATTACTCAGCCAAATCAGTCATTCGCATTTGTTAATTAACCCATTTTTTGAGTCTTCTGCTTGAGATGCACTTGAATAATCCTATTGTTATCAACTCTAGAATTGTTGGTCATGTTGATACTTGACGGAACTAGGGTTGAGGGCCGGGAAGACAATTAAGGCTCAAATTTCATTCAAATTTTACGATCTCTTAGATTTCTATCTTCTGTATTTATTTCGAGGGATTTCTTCGAAACAGGGATGCACGGAAAAGTGAATCGTTCCCTGAGTAGAACCACAACTGCCGCTTTATAATTATCTGTTTCTCAATCTTTCTAACGATGACAATTTTCTTCAGTCCTGACTATCGATCTAGCTCGGTCTGGATGGCTACATATCGCAACTCTATTTGAAACTAAACTATACATAAAATAAAAGGTAAATCTTAAAATGTTTTCCTAGTAAAACTGAGAAGTATAATATAACAATATAACCTGCACTGCATGCGTATTAATGCTAAATTCCTTTAAAATATGAACATGTACATCACATTCACTTGCACCTCTTGCACCCCTTAAGATGTCTGGGTAAAGCACATTAATATTCTTTATTTAGGAACTGAATAGGGGATATTGAACACGAGGTTGGGTATACCTATAATCCACTCTTTTCCAACTCAGATCAACTGTCATTTCTTCGTTTACGGTGATTTAGTATGGATGCGTCTCAACGGATTTTTTTCTCAAGGGAATGACACGTGTACGGAAATGGGAAAACATGCCCAAGTTGGCTGGGGCTGTTCCATATATATGGATGCTTTTAACAAAACTCGGTTCATTTTCCACACTCTCCGTACAACAACGACAGCTTTTTTTCTTTTCGTACCAAATTAACTAAAATATATGTAAAAGTTCAAATTTCTGAAAGAAATAGTGTATGAAATTCTGAAACGTATAAAGACGAAACACAACGGGTAGCCATGATAATTGTATTCAGATTGTATGCAACAACAACAACAAAAATGATAACAAAGAGGGGAAAAAACACTAAAAAGAGACCTAGCAAACTTGTGCGTGTGATGGTAAGTGTACCGGGAATCGAACCCGAGACCCTGGGTGTGAGGGCCGAGTTCGCTACCACTACGCCAAACTTGATTTCCTTTCTTTGAACACTCAATCAGGATTAAGATGCCTTACAGCTTTTCCATAATTGGGCAAGGTTTTTGATTGCAATACATGTTAATTGACATAACTTCGTTTTAATTATAAATTAACTGAATTTTTGGGAAAATTCTTTAAGCGTTTATATCGGATTTCATTTCTCTAGTTTCGATAATACTTCTGAGGTGTACGAGCTGCATACTAAAACTGCATGTACGCTAAAATTATTCCTTTTTACAAAAAGCCCAGATATACTCCCAGATATCACTTGCACATGTTACTCCATTAAACCTACAGGGTTCGCACTTGTTTACAATGGATTACTGTGGCACCCTATAGTCACCATCAATATTACTTAAGTGGGCCAATTGTCTGGTCCCAGACAATTTCTTATTAAGAAAGGTGAAAAAGAGTTTAGTAAAATGGCAATTACTTCTGGTATTCTTATGATTATATTTTTATCATTCCTCAGATCTGTCGATGGAATCGTTAAAGAGAAGAAGGAGAAGAAAAAGAAAGGCTTCTTTTAATTGATTTGTTAGATTTTAGAATATATAAATGTGACTTTTATCGGTCTGGAAAGACGAGACAAGAATGTCCGAAATGATGTCCTGATTGGATAACTGACCAAGATGTGCAGTCATGTCGCATCAAAGCAATCCGATACCAGCGAGGAGAAAGCAAAGAAAGTAAACAGGAATTCCATCACTAAACTCAGCGAGCGCTGACTCATCCACAATCAGGCCTTAAGAACGTTTTAATTCTTTGTTTTATTTAGAAATATTTGAATTTAGTTGAAAAACGCATGCATTTAAGTCCAGATTTGTTTAGCTATCTTAGGCTCAGTTCGAATTCAGACAACTTTTGCTGCGTCGATCGAATCTAATTGCCTTTGAAGCCAGCGGCTGAGAAAACGCCGAGAACTACCATATAAAATATCAGCTCTTTTGCTAGCGGCAGGGGAAGATATTTGTTAAGTTTGGTCTACAGGGAAAACAGCGCTCGACCAAAAAAGGCAATTAGATTCGACGCGGCAAAAGTTCAACGTCGACTGAACTGGGCCTTACACAAGTAAATAGGTTATATTATTAATATAGAGCTGTGAAGTTGTGACGAATTTCCGGGTCCAACTGCTCATAAAAACCGCTAAAATAGAGCGAAAAAATGTTCTTAATCAGTTAACTCCACCAGAAACAATTAGAATTTTGGACAACAAATCTTGTCACGAAGAAAAAGTAAGAAAAATCTTTATAAAACTGCTTTTCATTTTGGACCCGGAAGTCGTTTTTTTCATTCGATAGACGTCACACTTAAAGCTCTATAGATAAAACAGGTATCCCAATCACATATTCCAATAATAAGCGTATCCATATGTTGTACTTACTTTTCTCTTTAGAACAAAAGACTCGACGAACAAGATAAAGTTGCTATTAAAATTAATACAACCAGAATTGGCCAGAACTAATTGTGGATGGGTTATCTGGAAAATTCAAGAACTTCAAATAAATTTGCATTTC
This sequence comes from Anthopleura sola, assembly GCA_023349425.1. NCBI lineage: Eukaryota > Metazoa > Cnidaria > Anthozoa > Actiniaria > Actiniidae > Anthopleura > Anthopleura sola. The sequence continues at coordinate 6,222,123 of JALHLI010000001.1, forward strand.
CTAGTCAATAACGAAATTCAGATCTTCAATATACCGGAAATTATTAAAATTACCAGAACTAGGTTGATGCTTAGCTTCTTGTACACTTCTTTTTTTCTTTTCGATTCGGAACATCATCAAATGGCGGCCATGTTAGTTTTCGTGCTTGTGACGTCATAGAGACGCCATTTTGTATGAATTGAACAAAGCATTTATCTTTGGTTTCTTTCGTGTTTTTTTTTCATCCAAAATGGCGGCTATGTCTTAAGATTTCCTGTTTTTGGAAGATTTGCATCCTTGAGAAAGGTTTCAAGACAAAATTACCGAGGCATTTTTTGATTTTATTATCATACTCTAACCTCGATATTACAAGTTATTTCAGTGTTAACATTAAATAATTCAGTTAAAAGGACAAGAAAGTCTGTTAAAGCCAATTGTTAACGTAAGCATTAATTTATCTCGAAAAAAAGCTAAGATGTAAGAGTTTAATTTCTGATCATTTAAATTATACAATTTTAAAATATTATTCAATTCTTTGTTGATGTATCGAACCTTTTATGTGATGCTGTATATAAGACAGATTATTAAAACAAAACTAAAACTTGATGATAATATTGGTTTGCGTATGGTGATGGAATATGAAATGTTTATGTGATCGTACCATACTGAATGGACTCGGAAAAAATTCTGAGCCCCAGATGGTACGATCACATATACATTTCAAAAACTAAAACTATTGTGACTAGAATTGTTTGATCAGCGACAATCCATTGTTTGCATTTATGTTGGCGTAGCTCTGGATAAAACTGTATCACATCTCAGTGAATCTCCTTCCTGCCTAGTATCGCGATCGATTCTGCCTTGAGTTTTATCGGGACAGAGAAGCCATTATGAACCCATATTGTCGGCTACAGCTCAGAATTTCCGTGCGATGGATAATTGCGATACAAAACTTCTTGCGATCTTCAGTCGCCAATACGGGTTTATATTGACGGCATTGGATAAAAATATATTCCGCATTGGCCTTCGTCGCCCAGGAAGCTGCCAATATAAACCCGTATTGGTGGCTCAAAATCGCAATAAGTCATAAGGATTTCATCAAAAAATTGGGAAATAATATCACTTTTTCAAATTTCATTCAAACTATTAGTCAATAAATATATTTACAGTGTCTTCTGATCGACTTTGGTAATTTCTTCATCAATGCTATAGTTGGATTTCAAACTGCTAGAAATCAATATTATCATTCGAAAAATGCCATCATCCCTGCAAAATTTCTTCAGAAAATACAGTATTTGCCATCACACTAAAAACTTTAAGTTCTAGATGGAGCACTGCATCGTTTATGTCTGTTAATGAAACTAATATCAGCGTTTGAAAACTATCCTAGTCCTCGTTGATAAAATTAAAGAAAACTACATGGTCCTGTGAGTTTAATCAAGTAAAATTAAGCATACACATATAAAAAAGCGAAAATGTATGCAAAATGGACAAATTCGTTGATACGGGAACTATTTAGAAATTAATGCAATTCGTTATGGGGCGTCGAGGGGACACAAAAATGGCGGATAATGTATAAGTTTCGTTTTATTTGTCTTTCATCATCCGTCCGTCTTAATTCATCTCTTGTCAAATTGTCTCGTGGCAAACTGTTAATTTTATCGACGCCATTTCATTAATGTTTCTACATTTTCTCCAAAATTAACGGTATTTCGGATGAGAAAAAACTTTCAACGTTAAAAACTGGCGCCACAAGCTCAACTTCAGAATCAAGATTCATCATAGATTTTTTAAAAATGAATGTATTATTCAGTTTTTGATAGCATACGTTTTAATGACTCCATTATTTCCATGTGCTTTTGTTTCTGACTCTCCTCAATGACACATCGGCGTCGGTTGCGACATTAGATGTTGGGAAACGCCATTACTGTAAAGTGTTTCCATAACATCTTACGGAAACAAACTTTCAAGCAACACCTGTCTATGAAAAACCTATTTTAGTTGTCACGATAGCAGATTGTACGATTCCGCTCGTGTTATTGAAATCAAGTGCAGATACATCTTATACAGCAATTAGAAAATGCTGTTTGGTCTTCAGTTTAGTCATTTGCTTTGTTCCTTAATATACAGGAAATAGTCTTGTGCCATTAGCTGACAAAATCCATATCGGAGCTAGAGGTTTACAATTTTTTTTAGGCCAGGCCAAAGTCTTGTAAAAGCACTCAGTCTACCAGGCTATTGTCATTTTCTCAAACTACATGTCCTCACATTACAGGTCTTGGCATTTGCACGTACTCGGATTGCTGATGTAATTGACTTCCTTTGTTTAGCCATAATGTTATCCATTTTAGGCCTCGTGTCATCCCTTGAGTATCGCTTCTTTTTATCCTTTAAAAAATAATTTTCAGTAATATTACGAAATGCAGTCTCACTAGATAGTACGTGTGTATGCTGAACATTTGCTGAATTTGCATATATCGATATTCGATCTAAATCTGCAAAGGTCGAACGTTGATGCAGCGCACGTTTAGTAGTTTTGTGCTGTTTTGTTGTACTCTCCTTGGTTTTCTTTATTCCCACCCTTCCCTAACTTGCGCTGCTTTGGTTGTGGGGAGAGGTCTGCCAGTGAAACCCCGCGAATGGAGCACTGTATTAAATAAACGGAACTCTTTAACCTCTTTCCTAGACACTTTACCAGCAAAAGGTATTACTATGACAGTACTGTAAGAGAGCCGACGGAGGTTCTGACAGAGAGACTTGGATGATGAAACTTGGATAATCTTTGGCGACAACCAAAGCTATACAATTAATCTAAATAATGTCATTCAGACAGAATTTCCGCTCTCCTTACTCGAAAGGTTACCCATTCTGATGATCTGAAGCTTGGTTGTTATCACTTCCACATCTTGTGTTGCTTGACTGTCTTCTCTGTAATTGTAGCAGGACCGGTCTCTTCTTAAAAGCCTTTTTACTGTTTTTCTAAAGTCTGCATTCATCAGCGCGTAAACTAGAGGATTATAAATCACTGATGCTTTGGCCATCAATTCGGGGATTTCAGCTTCACTGTCACTCAGGATATGAGCTTTTTTAAACATAGCTACGAGACTGACGATGCAATATGGCGACCAACTGATGAGAAAGGCCAATACTACTATTCCTATCATTCGAGCTACTTTGAGCTGGGAATGGCGTCTTCGTCGTATTAGAGCTTCTTGTTGTGCTAACATAGCATTGACAGTCAAGGAACTAGAAAAAAAAAGTATATATGTGGTTGAGAGACTAATCATTAACTACGTGCTTGCAAAAGGGTGCAAAGTTAACAAACTAACTCGGGAAGCTGAGTGTCTGTAGTGAATATTTCTAATAGTATACTATACATTTGTATGATAAAAATGAAATATATTGAAACAGACATTGCATTTAATGTGACCGAACTTTTAGAATTCAAAATTCAGAATTACGCTTCCAGTGTGATGGGTACCGGGTATTCCGAACCCTCCGCTCTAAATGGGGTCCCGTATAATAAACGCCCGTTTACACTGGCGATTTTACTGCGATTTTTTCCTACTGGCAGAGCACAACAATTCACCACTTTCCGTACAATATTCAGTCGAAGCTGCAAGGTCCAAGTTTGAGTAATCCTTTGAAACTACCTTGAAGCCTCGCTAGAGTGCTTTGTCTGTGACCAGTTAGCCAATGTATGGTTAATGGTGAATAGAGATTTCCCCTGTGAAACTGCATTATTTCTATCTCATGTAAATCAAACTACACCAGATTCGATAGCTTTTATGCAAGATAGATGCCATAATGGTTTTCGCATTGTAATACAGATCAGTCTCGTGGTTGCTGAAGTGGCAAACAACATCAAATCAAGATAATTTAGGTGATCGCTATAATGTTTTCCAGTAAAATTTGGTGTCCACGTTTTTTTGATAAATGAAATACTCGAATTTGGACTGCTTTGGTAACTAGTTTAGAAAATAAATGGCGCTTTTATAAAATTGCAACATGATTATGAGGAATTCAAATTTGACCAGTTGACTGACTATACTGATTTTATCAATATCAAAACCGATTTACCTGCTAACATGTTAAGCCGGCATCTGATCATAAACCGATCCGGGCCGCCAATGAACAGTGGACGACAGACGTATTGCAAATATAATGACGTAGTGGTTATATCGGTAGTGTGTATGTCGTGATTGATGATGGCCAAAAATTTGGAAATTTGGCATGCAAATGTGATTTTTTAAAAAAATTATCGCTATCTAACTAATTGTCTTGAGAAACTGTGCTTTTAAGTTTTGTCGAACATGACTTATCCCATTTCTCCTCATCTACAGGAAAAACCCGTCATCTACAGGAAAAACCCGTCATAAGAGAATTCAGTGAATTTCCGATCAGTGAACCACCGGGATGAAATTTAGCCAAACATGCACCCAATATACAAAAAAACAAAAAACAAAAAAAACAAAAAAAAAAAAACAACAAAAAAAAACAGTTCAGCCTGACAAATGAGATAATTTCTTATGTGGAAAGTATAGAGCTTTAACCAACTTGTACAAAGCATGTTCTAAAGGTCATTTTCTAACCAAAATTGTTCTTGGCTCGTAAATAAGGACCTGTTAAGATTAGAACCCACTCAGCTTGATTCCCCACTAGATACCAAAAGTTTTCTTTGTTATTCATCGGGTTGTATCTCGGATATAAACCCGATGAATTCGTTATGAAGTTTATATCTAGTTATATCATCATTGAGTCAGTTTCTTTTATTCACTGGAGGTCTTTATCCTTCATATTCACCCAACGGCGGCTTACCAGGTTGCCATCTAGTTATCAACCCCGTGCTGAAGAAACTTCCCCAATGATGATATAAGGCAGTTATATACCTCATACCTCGGTGGATATGAGATATATCAACCCTCGGCTCCGGTTGATATATCTCATATCCACCTCGGTATAAGGTATATAACCTTTACTTAAAGACTGACTTGGGAAACCTTTTTAAACATAGTGGTTGTTTTTTTTGTTTTTGTTTTTTTTTTTTTCATGTAGGTTTTTACTGTTACCGAAAAGATGGTTCAAAATGCAACCTTACCTGTAGATTTTGTAGTAGCTGATGAGAATGATTATCATAGGTAGAAAGAACCCTACAATCATAAGTCCAATGTTGTATGTCAATGCCTCGATAGTATCAGATCCCCACTCTGGTCCACAACTGATCCCTGCCGAACCTGGAGTGAATCGACTCCAGCCAAGCAATGGAGGACTCATCGACAAAATCCCATAGATCCATGCACCAGCTAAAGCTAATATTTTGAACTTTTTTGAAATCAATTCCGGTCTGCTAAGAGCTGGTCTCATGGAAGTGATGTTATAAAACATGATCACGCTTATTTCACATAACATTGCAATAGATGCAATTCCTGTTGCACCGTTCACAAATGCCGACCATGTACATCGGGATTCACCAGTGGCAAGTCTTACACCAGACAAATTTGCGATAATGGCGACGGGGTATCCAAACACTATAATAACGAGATCTGCAACAGCCAGGTTTATTACGAACGGTGCAATGACTTTATATCGTTGCTCTCTTTGTAAAAATACGATAACTGTCAAAAAATTCCCAAAAAACCCGACAGATAAAATGAAGAACATAACAGATCCATAAATCCACTTGCTATCGCAATCAGCGTCTTCTACTTCTCTTGTTTTTCCAGTTAGAGCCAAAATTGACGAGCTGTTGTTTGTAAAAAAACGATCTTCCATTTTCCTTCCCTTTATCAAACCTCAGCTCTTGAAGAAGGTTTGGCTGTTGCCTCCTCGGCGTGTTGAGCTCTGATTTGCTTACCGTATTGAGGTCACAAATTTGAGATCACTTACTCCAATCTTTTTTTTTTCTTTCCAGAAACAATGAAATTGTTCCGTTGCTGTGCGGCTCAATATCGGCAAATCGTGAATACGTTCAGTCATGCAGAGATTTCTGAATATCGTTCAAAATCTAGTCTCCAGGTTGTTTTTCGGTCATGCAGAAAACTTTATCTTGCTAATTTTTTTATCAGTTCGTTGTCAACGTCGTTCCCCTGCAGATAAAACAAATCAAGGTGGTAAAATAATTACCTTTACGAGGCTAAAGTCAAATTTATTTAGGATTCCCGGATTTTCCCACAAAAAGTCAGTTAAAATCTAAAATCGCAATTCTAAATTCGCAAATCCTACTAATTCTGAAAAAAAAAAAAAAAAAAAAAAAAAAATGTCGAATTGAAAAAATATTATCTTAACGAAGTCTTTATTTTACGACATTACCATTTGTAATAATTCAGGATTAATTTTCCCACTTGCACAAAAAGGCGAAATTTAAATGCAGATAGCTAAAAAAATACTTTCAACACGGATGTTTTTTTAAATTTATACGCTTGAATTAACCTCTTTCAAAATGTTCCACGTGACACATGACCACCTTTTTCACTTATTCCAAAATCTATCGATACAAGAATATACGATAAGAATGAAATCATTATTATTATACTACTTTTAATTATGAAATTTAAAGAAGAGTGGTATCGCTTTTTTCAATGCACTGTCCTGGCGTTTTGTAAATTGATTCATCCACCGACTGCCAAAAAAGAAAAAAAATTCCAGGTTTTTGCTTAATTATAATTCTTATCTTTTCGACAAAGTAGCTGGCAGCTCTTTCATACCCTACGGCAAAAGGGTTTTACTTAAAGTGCCTATCAACTCTGGCGGTTTAGTTTGAAAATCACTTCTACACGTAGGGTATAATACAATGGCACAGTTTTACAGGATATGGACTTCTCATTTCAGAGATATATAGGTTTAGAATTTAAAAGTATAAATGAGATGACTTCAACCAAGTTATCTGCCCTCTTTTCTTGAATTGTGTGTTTTACTAACAATGATTCTCGTCGGAGTAAGTCACCAAAACTTTACTACAACATATATTTTGGTAATAAAAATGATTTATTAATTGCTGAAAACTGGCATTACCTTCCAGGACAGTGATTTCGAATTTTAATGAGTCCTCGGCTCGGTTAGTCTCCTTTGCAGGCGTTCTTAGTGTCGGTCTCAAAATCCCTTCCCACCACCATGTAGGGTATAGTACGCTGGCACAGTTTTACAGCCGGGATATGGACTTCTCATTTCAGAGATACGCAAGTTTGAAATAAAGAAATACAAATCAGATGCCGTCAACCGAGCCGTAGTCTCCTTTGCAGCCGTTCTTAGTGTCGGTCTCAAAATACCTCCCCACTAACGGCTGCTTACTGCAGCCAGACATTTCATTTCGATTCTTTGATTTAAGCCAATCAGGAGACAGTTCCGTGACAGGCCGCCCTGTTGATTTCTCGCCAAGATAAAATAAACCATAACATTCTAAACGATGAATGAAACTCCTTTTGTTTTTTACCTGGCGGGCTTCAGTTCTCGATTTTAGAACTAGAGCCGTGATTGGCTTAAGCCGTCGGAATGGAATGCCTGGCTAGCTGTAGTAAGCAGTCGTTAGTGGGGAGACCGACACTAAGAACGGCTGCAAAGGAGACTGCGGCTCGGTTGAGGCTTCAAGAGATAGGCAGCTGAAAAATTCGAATTAGTATATCTTTTGCATAATGGAAAAAATGGAAACTTTTTTTGGAAACAATCAAACAATATATCATTCATCGTAAACTAACTACGTGTAGGTTCCTGGTACGTGTCAATATGCGTAGAAAAAAATCCACTCGAAATGAGGATATTATTAAAAGCCGACATTGAAAGAAAGACAAAGATCTAGACAGTTTTATCTTAGGGTTGGCGTTCCGTCATGCTGCGCTCAGTTGTGCTGAATAATCCGCTAACGATCGAAAATATAACGATTATTATCTTATTTGTGATTTTTGACCACTCAACTCTTTCTTTCATACACTTATACTCGCCACAGGGAGCCCAATTTGAATAAAATGAGAGACAAGGGAGGTGTTAGCAAATTCTTCATATCTTATTCTAGGTTCACATCATTTTACTGGCCCAAGAGCAAGTTTCTCCCAAACTCCTGCAAACATCAGACTGGATTTGTAAAACGATAGTTGTTGGCATTTCAAAAAATCAATCGAAAGTTTGAATGAACGAGAAATAAAATCAAAATATAGTTATACTGACTGACCATCATAATCTACAATAATGTTGGTTATAAGATATGCACTGTAAAGCAAAATAATATATCGACATGACATATTCACCATTTTCATATTTCCATAATAATTTGCATCTTTGCATGGGTGGCAGCGACGAGAAAAAAACCGTTGGAAAAAAATTGAAGGAAAAAAACATCTGAACTGACACTTCTGCTAATGCGTCAATTTGAATTTACAAAAACCAGATAGAAAGAAATTGGAACAGCTCCATGGGTTAATGCCATGACATTTCTTAGGCCGTGTTTACACACCAGTACAAATTACTGAGGTATAATGTTACCATACCTTGATTAACATTTATTTTATGTAGACGCCGGCAAAACCATTAGTAAAACACCATTCAAGATAATAGAAAGTTTACCACGATTTACTCTTCTATCAGGCATGGTTAAGAACAGTAACCGACGGCACGATGATTATTTATGTGTATCAGGCACGTTCTTTTCGTGGAATGCGGGTGGTTTTATTTGCATCACAATGATGCATGGTAGCGCTCTCTGAATATGAAAACTAAACTCAGCGCCGTCTCTACTTCATGCCGGTGTTTTTGAATTCCCCAAATTTTTTCTGATTAGACAACTACGGTCGCTTTAGCAATTGTTAACAATTATACTTTGAACTATGTTTATAAAAATTAACCTCGACTTTTTAAAACCGTAGTAAACGTCCCAGTGTAAACACGGCGTAAATAAGTAAGTTCATACACCAAACGTTTCATTTTCCCATGCGTGTGGAATTAGCTATATAACTCTGATTAAACTGATACTGGATTTTTGAACGATAATAGTACAGCGTAAACTGTACTAGTTAAATCCACATACCAGAATTGTCTTTTATGTTTTCAAAAAGAACAGTACTGAAATATCTTTCGGGGATTTTACGTTTTGCAAGCGCGAGCATTCATTGTGTTGCTTCGCTTGGTCTAGTTGGTCAGAAGCTGCCTTGATGTCGACTCTGAAAGGTGCGCGGAGCAAGCCCTGAACGATTCATGTATTAAATTTATTATTGACGTTCATATTTTTTCTTCGAATATTATATTTAATTGATCTTATATCACCGAAATTACAATCATTTAACATTAATTGATAATAGGTTTAAGATCTGGCAATAACTTTAAAAAAGCCGCTAAATCGGAAAACCCTAATGAGTCTGTGGTTTTCAAAAACCGCGGTTTACATCGAATGCGAAACTGGTGTATTCATTAATGTTCTATCGATCCGTGCGGGCCCTTGATAGCTGTCAAGTTTTAGCTGATCCCCCCTCCAGTTTTCTAAAAAAAGATGTGAATTCCTAGAAGAAAGCAACATCAATTTTCTTTCGGAGTATCAAAGCAACAGCAATTTTCTTTCGGAGTATCAACTATTTCTAGATCTGGTATTTATAGATTCTCCCTCCAATCTAAAAGTACCAGCAGCAAAATATGTCAATAGATGCTTTGCTCTGTGACGTCTCGCAAGAGAACCTCAATAATGTACAGATTATAATTATGTAATATCATATCGAGTATTTAGATGTTTATATACACATATTTATTTGGAATCAATTAAGTGCAAAACTCCCAATAAAGTCAGTCTGTCTGTCACCTCCCCCCTTTCCCTAATGATTGGTCCCTAATTTCAATTTTTTCACTACCTCTCTTTCTGTTTTCTACAGTCAGTCAAACATACACAAGTAATTAAATCAAGAGAATGAAATAACTGAATATAACGACCAAATTGTTGACCAACAGATTTATCCAATGAAAACCAAAAACATGAGGAATTCAAAGCGCGGCGTAGCAGACAGTAATACAAGCACTCTCACCTCTCAACTCTAGTGTCTATGATTTGATCCCTTGACTTACGTGATTAAAGCTGTGTTAGCTCTCTCTCGTGATTTGAGAGTTTTCTCCAGGTTAATTCCAACTCAATCTGTGAGTTAGCCGTTCCCTGATTGTTTCCATATCGATAAAATTTGAATTTCCATTAGAGAGGTCAAGTTATATTGAAATATTGGCGTCGTTTTTAATATATGTGTTTCCCAATTTGTTTCCTGTTCGAATGAATGCATCAGAATAAAGATAATTTAAGAGATTCAATTCTTTCCGGACTGTGCGATTTTCTTTTCTTTGTCACAGCTTTCAGACATCTGGAATTTTAAATCAGGTTTCATTCATTATTTAAATTATATCGTTTTCAATTTCATGTTTCAAGATTCTTTGCGTCGGTTGTCTTGTAGTTGATTTTGATCATTATCAGGGGCGGATCCAGGGAGTGACAAAGGGGGCTATAGTCCCCCCCCCCTTTCAGCTATGTTTTCTGAAGTGGAACAGAAAGCACATTTTAAGATATCTTTCTAAGTTCTGCATGTCATTCGCAACATTCAGTCAAGCCCCTCATTATTTTCTTGGCTAGATCAGCCCCTGATTATTCAACTATCTAGCTGATACAAGAAAATGTAACTAGCCAATCAGTGCGAAGCTAACAAGCTCAAGTTGTTAGCATAACCCATGACGGGAAAAAATTGCGCACCAATGACTGCCTTAGTAGGGTAGGACACGGCAAATGTTTTTCGGTATAAACAAAATTGGAACTAGAATTCAAATTTCTCTCATCATAAACGCAGGATCCACTGTTTCTAAAATACTAAAAAGTTATGATCAATAAAATTATTTTTTCTTTCAAAGTCGAGAGCTAGAACGAGCTTCGAGAAAATGCTCAGGCTCCCCTCCCTTGATTTGATAATTGGATGCGGGTTTTTACTTTGTCAAAGAACCTCGTGAATATGAAGTTTATAGAAAAAACTAAAACGAAGTTTTAGCCATAGCAGCTTAATATTAGCCATGTTAAATCATTTTGACAGGCTTTGGATTCCTCTAAGAGTTCTAGCGACGCGAGTTGTGCTGCTCTAATCGAGTAAGTTTGAGTTGCTGACAAATAATTAAGCTGATATGAATTCTCATAATACTCAATAATAAAAACTGAATTGTGGAGAGTCGTATTCGAAGCAGCGAACTCCCTTTACATTTGAAGGGAACTTACCTAAATTCTAATACTAGTTACATGTTCATATAGATGCTAAACTTTTATTCTGTGAATATTATACGGTATGCCTTATTCTGACCGGCCGCTTTATAACATGTTCCATGAATTAACATATTCAAACAGTATTTTTTAACAGTTATCACCTTAATTCTAGAAATAGAAAGCTTGCGAATATCTTGATGCGTGTAGAAATACATAATGCGAATGTTTCAGTAGCTGCAAGCTTTTCAACCCTTGTCTTCTTTTTAATTCTTTTAAATTTACTGAAGAAGCGAACGAGAGTTTTTGGGTTTCCCTTCGGTTTGTTTATATTCTCGCACAATGACGCATTGTAAAAATGCACGGGCTAAAGGCTTACAAAAAGCTAACAACTTTGGAGGGATTGCATGTAGGCCTGGTCGCAAATACTTTACCTAGATTACAAAAGAGAACTACAAGCGAGTAACTATAGTCTGAGCTGCGTCAGTGTATAATGCATAGAATATGATGGGTTATAGGTAAGCTGAACAACGATGGAATAAAAAGAGAACTAGCGAGTAAACTGGTCTGAGCTGCGTCGGTGTATAATGCATATAATATGATGGGTTATAGGTAAGCTGAACAACGATGGAATAAAAAGAGAACTAGCGAGTAAACTAGTCTGAGCTGCGTCAGTGTATAATGCATAGAATATGATGGGTTATAGGTAAGCTGAAAACCATCAGTGGGATAAAAAACCAGTCTGAGCTGCGTCGGTGTACAATGCATAATTTATGGTATCTGACCATCTCATGACACGTATTTTTATTTAATTATCTTATGTTGAATGCGCAAAGAATTTTCTCCCGATAAAAGTAGTGATATTTTATGGCGATATGTCTTAAGAGGAAAGCCATGTGGAGTAATCCACGGGGAAGGATTTTGATTTTTTAATCCAATTATTAATTATTAATTTTTTTCACAGGTACACAGGTAATTTTCAGTTGAATTTTGGAGTAAGTAATAATACATATATGTACAGCGCCACGCGCAAAAGTATGGCCACATTTACTGCGATTTTCAATATTTTGCGAACTCAGACATTTCATCAGCTTGCTGTGAAAACTAATGAGTCGATACCTTTGTATTTTGGACCGGCGGCAGCGAAAAAAACAATTTTGGACCGGAAACTCGCAGATAACGAGCTATTGAGAACAGACGTTTTTGCTCTAACGAGCATTTTGGACATTTCGAAATCTCGTGCTGTTGTAACAAAAGATATATGAATTCCTTTGTGATTTTGTTGTTTAGAAATAATAATAGTATTGGTAGATAATAAGACTGAATCAGCGTTTCACACGATCAATGCCATATTTACTATAGTCCAATTATCATTAGACCTTTTTGCTCTATCACTATTTTCGACTTCGTGCGCTTTAAAAACAATAGGTGCATCAAAGATTGTACGGAATTTCAACATCTTTAGAATTTGAACAAAAGATGCTTTTATTTCATTGTTGTAAATAACAACGAATCGGGCCATACCAATGCACAACACTTACGTATCTTGAAATTATGACCTGAACACAAATATTGTTCAACAACAATAAAATACGAATATCTTTTGTTCAAATTCTAAAGATGTTGAAATTTCGTACAATCTTTGACGCACCTATTGTTCTTAAAGCGCACGAAGTCGAAAATAGTGATAGAGCAAAAAGGTCTATTACCAATACCACTATTATCTGGGTCATCTGGGGCTCAGAATTTTTTTCTGAGTCCATTCAGTATGGTACGATCACATATACATTTCATATTCATCACCATACGCAAAACCAACATTATCATATACCACTATTATTTCTGAACAACAAAATCCCAAAAGAATTCGTACATTAGTAATCACTTGTTCCAGCAGTACGAAATTTCGGAAATGTTGAAAATGTACGTTCGTTATAGCAAAAGCTTGTAATCGCAGTAATGATTTGCATATAGTTCTATGCGAGGGCTTTTCTGCCAAACGCGAGCTTTTACACGCTTTATTTGATACAACCAGACAGCTTTGCATCGAAAAAACTCGTGATTACAGTATACGAATACATTAAATGTGGTCATACTTTTGAGCGTCATGCTGTAACTGGAATATAGCAGAAAAAAACATTTGGAAGAACAGGCGAAAACATATTTACCTTAACTTCATTAATTTTCCTGAGTTAGGACTTTTGCGTATCAGAGTTGTGGCGGCTGAACTGGCTGGGCTCTGAACGTTTCAATAATTATTACCTATATGATGCATAAACCAGACTCCTTTGACTATTGGCCAGGTCTATCTATTGGAGGACGGGTCAGAGTGTCTCTCAATGTCGAAACCTCCTAAGGATAATAATTTAAACAAAGCTTCTATTAAAATGAACTGACCGCGTTGATTATTCCCAGGAATAGCAAACATGGTGATTGGTATATCGTAGGTGTCTGAGCCCTTTTTGGGCAATTTTCTCGATCTCTTTCATTCATTTTTCATGTATTTCTTTCTTCGTTCCGTCCCTTGCATTAACATGAGTTTTCCTTGAATTCATGATAAGTTTAAAAGTGTATTTATTTTACCTTACCATAATTTTTCACCACTTTCCTCCTCTCTTATTATTGTTTTTTTTTAATCTCCTTTTTTATTTTCAAAATGGAAGAATCGTAACCAGGATAAGGTTAAAAATATTTCTGTAAAAACATGAGTTTTCGACTGTCAGACTCTAGCCTTTGAGGAATCAATACAATTTAAATGGTAAGCTAAAACAAAGGAAATGACTTTCAAAGAATCATAGTGTAATGTCGCCGTATTTTTACAAAAAATATTTTAAACCAGCGTACGTTTTAATTTTTTATCATTTTATTTGACCTTTTCTCGACATCGTTTAAAACTTACTTTCTTTTTCTAAATCTCTCTCTCTCTCTTTCTCTCTCTCTCTCTCTCTCTCTCTCTCTCTCTCTCTCTCTCTCTCTCCTGTTCGCCGTCAATCTCTCATCAACTTCCCTCTCTTCATCTACATTTTGAGAAAAAAACTAAAAAAAAAAAAAAAAAAAAAAAAAAGCAAAGTCCATCAGCTCTTTTTTCCGAAAACCTCCTCCGCAAATACCCGATTAACGAACCAAGATAACGGCCAATAATCTGTCTTAGAACTCAAACAAATCTCTGGATAAAATTAACTCAATAGGACTGATTATATACGTCAGTTGGGGTCATGTGTCTCTCCTACTCGTGTTAGAGATAAAAAACAGCGTAGTGAGGAAAGAAAAGCATCGAAAATATGATAAAATAATCTTAAAATTATTCTAGTTTTCCAGTATAAATATCATACAAGTCAAGTTTATAAAAGAAACCGAAAAATAAATCTTCCTTTTCCCCCTTCAATTCTTTTTTCAGATCTTTTTATCTCAGTTACCTTGAAGTGCATCTCGAAGACTTAACTCTCTACGTTAATCTCATTTTAGGACAAAGAACTCAATCCACTTAATGTCTACTTGTTTTAAAAATTCGAGAGCTATGGATAGGTTAAATTGAAGTTAAATTGAAATTTTCAAGAAAAATCTCGCCCTCAGCTACAATTGTCACCAGAAATTCAAAGATTTGAGAGCTATGGATAGGTTGAATTGAAGTTAAATTAAAATTTTCAAAAAAAAAACCTCGCCCTTAGCTACAATTGTCACCAGAAATTCAAAGATTTGAGAGCTATGGATAGGTTGAATTGAAGTTAAATTAAAATTTTCAAAAAAAAAAACCTCGCCCTTAGCTACAATTGTCACCAGAAATTCAAAGATTTGAGAGCTATGGATAGGTTGAATTGAAGTTAAATAGAAATTTTCGAGAAAATCAGTCGCTTTTAGCCACAATTGTCACAAGCTGGCACACTCAGGCACCAACCAAATGAGACCATCACTTACCTTGTCTCCATAGTTTTATTTCCATGCGGTTTTCATTATATAAATGTTTAGGCCTTCGTAAGAACCACTATTACAGTGAGGACACACTAACCGGGACCACTAGACCAAGATTGAACTGATCATCAGATCATCACGTTCTCACGGCCATTTAACATTAATTAGGTAAACACGAACAGCAGAACACAAAACAGCATCGAAAATGAGTGTAATTTCTGTCGAAAACGCACTGCAGTTGGGAAAGGTCTACTTATCTCAAGATCTCAGGACTACTTATCTCAAGATCTCAGGTCTACTTATCTCAAGATCTCAAGTTGATCTCATTTTCTGTCCTCCTGTCTTCGAAGAATCCGGAATTTCTAACGATAATATAGTAAATTCTAGACCAAAACTTTGTACAAATACCAGTTTCGAATTCTTAAAGCTGATTGGCTCTGACAGTTTTTGTTGGAATTTCATTGTTTTGAGGTGTTATCTGATTGGTTAGCTTCAATTTCTTCAAGTGATCCCGGTTAGTATGTCCGCCCTGTAAAACAAAATATTCAAAAACAAGAAAGCGCAAGTTGAAAAGAGCCTCAAAAGTAGCAATATTAAAGCAGGTGATATGAAGGGCGGGCTGTATTGAACAACATGTTTTAAAAACAATCAACCGAGTATTTCTAGGCTTCCGTTCTTTAGCGATAACTGATCCTTGTTTTATAAAGGTTAATAAGTAGACGATATCTTTACAATGAAGTGTCGTCAATAGCTTTGATTGCTTGGCGCCCATTAAAAACAGTTCAGACAAAATAACAAAATGTTTTCTTTTTATGTTTCAAGTCGATGGTGTGAGAAGATGTTACTATTTTTTCAGAGCCAGAACTGGGCTTGCCGTATTTACTCGGTTAAGCACCGGCGCACTTTAAATGCTAGTCTTTTGGCTGCGACGCCTTTTC
This sequence comes from Anthopleura sola, assembly GCA_023349425.1. Taxonomy (NCBI): domain Eukaryota; kingdom Metazoa; phylum Cnidaria; class Anthozoa; order Actiniaria; family Actiniidae; genus Anthopleura; species Anthopleura sola. The sequence continues at coordinate 6,238,143 of JALHLI010000001.1, forward strand.
GGGGGAAGCACTTATTTGAAGTGACGCTTAAACGAGTAAATATGGTGTGCATGTTAAGACCGACGACTTATAGTAGAAAAACTCTAACTTATCTCAAAACATAAGAAATTGTAGGGGGAAGACATTTAATTTAGATAAATAGCCTCATTTGGTATCGAACGTACCCTGAAGCAACCTCTGGGTTGATCTGAATCAAGGCACAACTAACTGACAGACGTAAGCGGGATTTTGATCGAAGAGAAACCGAAATAACTCTTCACCGTTCCATTGTAAGCATTTGCAATTATCGAATGATGTTGACTGTTTTTAGGACATTACCAGCGAAGTGGACCCTTGAAAGACTAAGACCCTCTGCTTTAAGAAGAGTGGAATCTATCGATAAATCTAAAGAAAAATGTAAAAAATGCGAATCGTAGAAGTTATGGAAAATGTAAAAAAGTATAGAAATGTAGAATGTAATATTATGTTGAATAAAGCAATGAAGTGATAAAACTATCTAAGAAAAAATATTGATTAAAAATTATAAAAAAAAAAGAAGGGTGGAAGAGATTGGTAAAGCGGTACTTAGACAGTCTAGGAAACTCTTGACGAGCTTCTTTTAAAACAGGGAAAACACTTATGAAATCGTCTAGTGAATAAAAATAAGTCTACCTGGAGTCAAAACGATTACATTTTGAATGTAAATAATGATGGATTTTTAGCTACCTACTCAGCTTGATTGCCTAAGAACACTTTTGAATATTAAAACTATCCATCTCACTAGCTGATCTGGGAAAAAAATATTAGCGAATCGGAATCGAGAAATTTTGAGAAGTAGCCGTGCCTTTGCATCGAAAGGAAACGAGCGGTGAGCTTACAATGATAGAGACATGTAAATAATTGTACAAGGTGTTCAAAAAGGTCTCTATCATTGCAAGCTCACCATTGGTCTCGCTTCAATGTAAAGGCACGGCTACCTTTCAAGATGGCGCAAAGAATTGTGAACGGGGACTATTTAACAATTAGTCCTCGAGTCCGAATGGTCTACGAGTCAATAGCCCATGAGGCCGAAGGCCTCATGGGCTATTGACTCGTAGGCCATGAGGGCGAGAGGACTAATTGTTTTAGTAAAAACCTACTAATCCGTCCAATAAAAGGATGCAAAAAGTTTTGGATTTTGCTTTAAATATATATTTTTTGGTTTTCAAAACCAGCGCTTTTCGCTACTAGAGGTCTATCACTAATAGACCCCTAGTAGCTCAGCCAATCATAGGGCTCGATTGGTGATAGACCATTAGTAGGTTTTTTCTAATATGAAATAGAGAGTATCTCCGCGAGAATTAGCACAATTTAAGCTAAGTGGCTGAAATTTAAGTTGGTTATAAGCAAAGGGAGGGCAGTCAGTTTGGTATGTTTAATGGTGTTGTCGTGGAAACAACTCGGACCTAGGCTCTTTAAAAAAAAAACCAAGAGATCTCAATTTTTCTTCTGGGATTAATATTTTTGCTTGTTGGCATAACGGTCATTTGGAACATAATAATATACATGAAAAAAATACTCGAATTTGGTTGGCTAAGAGCAGTGCAGTTTAAGTGTAACGCAGTGCAAAAATCTGTAACACAGTGCAAATTACATTTTCCGAAAACGGTCATTAAACCAAAATTTTTTTTTAGGTTCTGCTTTTGATAACATTATCAAGCATCAAGACTATGCATTTTTCGATCGTGATGGAACAAGTTTAAAAAGTTGTTGATTTTGTGTGTTTTAATTTTGAATTAATTGTTTGTCACCTCATTGAGCGCGCGCTCAGAGTTTTTTCTTGAGATTTTCAATGTCAGACGGTAAAGTTTGTAAGGTCAGCTTTCCATGTATATTATTATATATATTATATATAAAAACACACTCGTGCAAATTAATCCCAAATTGAACTCGAAATCATATTATTACATTTACTAATACTAATACTAATTGGTCTTATCTTACTTGAAATCAAAAACCTATTCAAGAAATTAAGATAAAAATTGAAATTTCGTTCTTTTCTTGGGGCTTTCATTTCACGAAATGGGCTTCCAGAAACGCCTTTCCTGTACATTTCCTACACTTTATCGACGAACCTTTTAGTCAATTTCATTGTACTGAGCACTCTATAGAGTTAAACCTAGCAGTGCCTCGTGGCTATGCAATACTGATCAGTGAGCCCTAATAAGAACGAAACAGCTGCCCATGTTTGCTTACTGCATGGGTAATAGGCTGGTGCGCATGCGTGGATGTCATGGGTCCCCCGCTGTTGTCTAGTATGTGTCAACACGCAATTCCTCCAACATCAACATCCAAAAAAAAAAAAAAAAAAAACACTTTAAAGCCAACATAACCCCAAGACCAACAATTTTAGCAATATCAATCTCAACAGAAGAATCGCTTCAAGTTCAACGGGCAGAAACAACTCTTCAACAATTTGGGGGCCGAACTGCAAAATTTTAGAAACTGGGGAATACTGAATTTGACGGGAAAACCACAGCAAACATTACTGACCATGGCTTATAAGGGAAAAAGAGAATTTCATCTTTTGACCACTTTCTTGGGCTATATTCTTTGTTGATTTAGAAATAATATTTTCTGATTTAATTGCTGCGAGCCATGAGGCAAGTGGCGACACATATAAACAATAATTACGATGTAAAGAACCACCAAAATAAGCCATTCTATTAAAATCACCTTGGTTTTTTTGTGTACTTTTACGTGTCCGCAGGCCACAAAACGCATGGTTTTTGTTCGCTTTAAGACCCGCTTTAGACATTGAAGTTCACATGTGCCGAATCTAATGCAAATGCACTCAAACAATAGATTTTTTTTTCTTTTGCATTAGATTCGGCACATGTGAACTTCGACGTCTAAACTGGGAGCCTAAGACAGACATGACATTTGAGCTTCCATTAAGGTGACTGACTACTTTAGCAAGGAATACTTACAAAATGTTCTTAGAAAGATATTTTACACAGAATTTAACGCTGATTCCACAAATAAAAATAAAAATAAAATGGGGTCTCCCGAGCTCGTTTTCGAGATAGTGAATTTTGGATATGACCATCTTGACAAGATTGCGAAAGAAAAATGGCGGAAATCAAGCTTTGCACACAAAAATTGATAACTCAAGAATTAAAGAAGCTCTGGAACAAAATTTCTCAGGACATCTACTTTAAACATTCTTTTTGAAGACTAACTAAAAATGTTTGAAGAAAGTTTTTAAAATAAGCTAAAAATTCAGCTTCTTGCTAGCTCAATCAACCGACTGAAATCGTACTCAAACGACAACAACTAAATCACATAAAACGCTTTTTTTATAAGTTCTAATAATTACGTTTTTCTCAAACTTTCTCAAAAGATGAATTTTTACCTGTTGTTTGAGGAAATTCAAAGAAAAATATAGAGTCCCGTGCAAAATTCGGGGTTTTTGCCCTGTTTGAAATTCAAAACGTGTATGGTTCCTCAATAGAATATTGAAGGCTGTTATGCGGTTTTGAGCGCATAAATAAGAGACGGAACGTACCTACTTTTCGCTTTTCAAAAATAAGAAAAAAATCGGCTTCTTGATCCATCTTTTGGTATTATTGCTGTTTTCTGTGTATTTTAATGTATTTATTAAAGACAGCTATTTAACAAATAGAAAACGTTTACCGTGTTTACTCGGGCGGAAAGTTTGAGAGAAGTCTTGAGCTCTGTGTAAACCTCGCCTGCGGCTCGGTTTTACACAACAGCTCTCGACTTCTCCCAAACTTCCCTCGTGTTTATATTAGGCTATGTAAACACAGCATAACGTTTTCTATTTGTTTTATAAAATATTGAAATTGCCGTCTTACATAGCCTCATGTAAACACGGCTATCAGCCAATCAGAGCGCGCGTTATATCTGGACTATTTTATAAACTAGTTTAAGTATTTTTTCATCAACTGCACCATAAAATGACTGATAAATGACATGTAAAACAATGTATAAATCATATGCAACAACTATTAAAATAATTTAAATTTCACTCCATGCCACATATATTCCACAGTTAAAGTCGTAAAAACTTCAAATATCTTAAAAAAAAAAAAAAAAAAAAAAAAAAAAATCGATTCGATTCGCTTAGACGACGCAGTTAAAGCACTACACACATTATTGCGTAAACAACACACAATCAAAACGACCCCCTCCCCTTCCGTCTCTGCTTAACCCCCCCCCCCCCACTTTGAAGGCCTGTTACTCAAGCTAACATCTATATATAAGTTTCCAAACTTAGATTATTCAAACTATCTTCAGCGTTTTGAATTAAACGAAAAAAAAGAAAAAAAAGAATGCGTTTATACTAGGCTAAATAGCAATCTCGGGCAATACTTCTTTGTTTTAATTAATTCAAGTTCATCAAAAACGCGCCTAATCCAGTTGTGTTTCTTCCCACAGTCGGCCGGAGGGCTAATTGCAAAAATTAGTGCAATTCAGTTAAAAAAAACAATTTTCTTCAAGCTAATTTTCTCGGAAAGCAATCCAAGTTCTCCAGGCAAGAATCGTTAAATTTTTGAATATTTTCTTTTTTGAAAATAGTTTATGGAATTAGAGGATTTATTGGGAAAAAAGCAATATAATTTTTCGCAACTGCAGTACAATTCACGATTTTTACAAACACTATTCAAGCACTCTTCTTGGGTTCTCTATGTTTGCAAAAAAGAAATTCTCCACATTTCAGTTCCTCTTTCTTGCATCTCTCAGACTAAACGACTTGTTTTTCATACTTTATCGTGGTTTATTTAGATTTTAGTATCTTAATTCTCGACCGGCCACGCACTTATCAAGAACATCATTCAATATCAAAAGTACATCATTGACCGGCTGCCGTATCTTGTATCTTTAGCCGCACACAAATTAAATTCGATACAAGCGGTCACTGGCAAAAACCATTGCAAAGCAAAGGCCTTCAAATTTCGTCTTCATAAAATAATAAATAGTTTAACTGACTAGCTTTTGTTCGAAAATTATTTTAAATTTTTTATAAGAAAAAATTCTCACCTTGTATGCGATTTTTGGTCTATTAGTAGTTGGCTGTTCAGAACGAATGTCTCACTGACAGAGTAGTTAAGCTAGTTGTATGCGCCAACTACGTCATCCTTATCTATTGAATAAACAATATCGTTATATTTAGACTTTGGAAACCAGCTGCGCCGAGAAAAGATAAGGAGCTAAGAAAGAATTTAATTGAATATATGAAAAAAAATATCTAAGAGGCATACATTAAGCTCAGAAGATATTCTTAAAAAATCAATAATATACCTAAAAGAGAGATAGATCGGTTTTTGCTTATCTTTTTTGTGCGTGAAAAACTGAATCGTAGAAATGTAAGCAGCGGCAACTAGGAAATAAATATTTATACCAAACCTTATTTCTTGCATATGTTTACTCGTTTTTATTGTTATGGCTTATTATTTGTGATTTTTTTTTTACTAGAAAAAATTCAAAAGAGAAAAACCTGAAATAAAGGCCAAAAACGATCGAGGAAAACCACTGACTACGAACATTTGAAAAGCCACAGGAAAAAAGCAAGAAAAAAATAGGACATTCTAAAACAAGGGGTATGAAACGAGAAAAGCTAACACTTTATGAGAATAGGCACGAAAAACACGTATAATTGATAGAAACAAGGTTACAAAAAAGAGACACAGGAAAAGAAAAACAAAAGAAAAAAAAATTAACCACACAGACGAAGAAGCTAGAAAGCCAAGTGGGAAATAGAAAAACACTGGAAAATACTTTACCGTTGTGGCATATGGCAAACTTTTCACGCCCACAAAACCGCGACGAAAGCAACAACAATGATCCATACATCTAAGGCTAATCTAGCCGAAAAATATCAAAAATCTTATGGACTCTAACTTTGACATTTTGACGTTCTCCTGAGGATAGTTCAATTTGACAGTCAAATTTGCACGTGCATTTAAAACACCACGAAGAAATTTGAAATCGACCAGTTAGGAAGCCTGCCTGTTCCTGAACACTGAACACTAAGAACGTTTTTGTTGCATTCTCTTGTTGTTTATCTTGCTGCTAATCTCCGTGTTGTTGCTGTATTGTTTTTTATACCATTATCTTTCAAACATTCCGAGTAGTAAAAAAATTGCACGTTTGAAACGAGATGTTTTGTCGGTTAAAGTGCCCTTATTAGATAGCACCAAACCTATTTCAAATAAATTTTAATGGTCTCAAATAAAAACATGTTTTTGTAGGATTTCCCGCTTTCCGTGTAATCCTGAAAATGCCCAAATAAATCTCAACGCCGCGCCACTAGGAGACTGGGCCTTTGGCGTCATTGGGATGATCAGATATCTCAAGGAATCTCAGGGAGGATTAGACGAAAGTGTCAATCAGCAACGACGCAATATTTAGGCATCTTTTTCCCTCCAAAATTCCAAAACAATAACACACTTTGCTTGTAAAGAAAGATACGTCTCACCCAGATGACGTAAACAAGATACCAGGTTTTTGGCGCGGTACTGAAACTTCGAGAGTGACTGGACGCTCGCTTTTTCGAAACTTCAATGCGCCGTAAGAATTCAGATATACACCGACAGCATGAATATCCTACATGTTTTTGAAATCATAAAGGGTTTTTGAAATAGGTTTGGTGTTATCTATTACGGGCACTTTAACCTTTGACTTTGACCAACCATAGTACTTTAACCATTATTCAACATTCTGTTTTTTGGTCACGAAGACTTTCAAAAATAGATTTAGAAGAATTAACTCTACATCATTAGGCCAAGATCTTAAGCATTTGATTATAGTTTCAGTAAAAAGTGAAAAAAGCCGGGGACATGCCTATCACGTTAACAAAACAGGTTTAACCCAAAACCTGATTAGTTTCACGCTCAAAACGGTTTACTATAATTGTTCAAAGTCCGAATTTTAGCCGACAAAACGTCTCGCGTTTCAAACGTAAACAAACGTGCAAATTCTTTACCACTGAATGCTTGAACGAAAATGGTAGTATTCTAAACAAAACTGTATAAATTCGTATGAAAAATAAATATCTTTAAACTTTTTACACAAAAATTGACAACGAATTTCACCAAACATTCTTTCCGAACACGCAATGATTAAATTCTCTGACGTCGTGTGGTGTAATTATATCTTTTGCTGGTCTAATAATAATAATGATAATAATAATGACGACGACGACTATGATGATGATGATGATAATAATAATAAAAACAACAACGTTGCTCAATGCGAGGCCACTGATTAAAATGCCTATTCTTCAAACAGGAGTTCATCGATTGACCGATTGAAACAAATTCTAGACTTGGGGCATTAGACTCGGGAATTTGACTCGGACTCGGATTTGCCTCTGAAAAAGAATTCATCCCTTTAAACAGTGAGCCGGAGGCGTATTTGGCAAAATTAGTGCGACTTAACGTCATAACAGTGTCACTCCTACTAATAGCTGCTGTTGGAACTCCAGACGAAAAGAAAAGGCTTTTATATAATCATTTTAAAGGAGGTTGGTTATTGTCTAACATCTTTTTTGAATTACCTCAATAGAAAAAATAAGTGAATTACTAACACACGAACGTGCGACTCAACACACGTGTAGAAGAAAAATAAGGCATGTGCCATAATAGGAACCGTACGACACTCTGATTTTCAAAGCTTTGGCCAATGATTTTCCCAATTTAGCTTCGTATAACATTTAGATCCTATATGAGTTGAGTTGTTGAGAGTTCGAAGAGTTTTTATCCATTCTTTTCCGGGTTTTCCTCCCTACAGAAAAGGAGGTACATACATAAGTTTATTTATACACGGAAAGAATCCACAGTGAATAACGCTAAAATTTAAGTATCACTACTTAAATCACTACCTAGTCTAGTGTAGAAAAATGTTCTTTGAGCTTCTTCTTGAAGTCCCCTAGAGAATAATGCATCTCTGATACATCCCGATGAAACGTTAATGAAGGATGTATCTTGATACATCCCCGGGTCAATATCTAGATAAAACCCTTGGATTTGTAATGAGGAATTTATTCCCCCGATTACAAACTCAATGAATCCGATGAGCAGAGTTGCTGAAGCTCGCCTTAATGGCGTTGCTTATAGTCAACCTCGCCGCTTGGTTCGTAAAATATTGAGATTGAAAATTCATGACACCATATTGCCACGTCGACTATACACGCCTCACGCCTTTCCAAGTAAGGTTTTCATGAATGCAGACCCCAAGAGATTTAGTACTGTTGAAGAAGGTTGGTTAGTGTCAAAAATCTCTTTTGAACCTTAATGGTAAAATTGCGTGAATTTCTAACACATGAACGTGCGACTCAACACACGCGTAGAAGGAAAATAGGGCACGTGCCATAATAGGAACCGTACGTCACCGGCTCTGATTATCAGAACTTGACTTATGGTATGAGTTTCCCGATTTAGCTTCATTTGAAATTTTGCTTCTCAACGAATTGTTATTGATAAACGTTATTGAAAAAAGACCATATGGAATTAATGAATGGAAAAGTAGTTTGAAAGAGGCTTTTCCTTCCTACGCAAGACATGCAAGCTAAATTCCAATCCAATCTGTGAGTTAGCCGTGCCCTTACTGGTTTGTGAGTTCACTATTCTTCCTTGCTTAACGAACGCTTAAACATTCTTTAGTGTGGGAGGAGATAGGAGCTTAAATTACAAGTCATCGTTAATGTTTAAACTATAGGATACTATAAAAAAGATGCCGTTTCTGGAGAGCCCTTAGCCAACCCCTGATATCGTGTGAACTCGACATGATAAATGTATTATCTGTAGGTTTTACCTAATACATAATACATTTATCATGTCGAGTTCAAAGGTTACAATGGAAATACATTTGCTGTTTTATCGAAAGCAGAACTAAATCTTAATTCTTAGTTTACAAAATATATAATAAAACTATTATTGAATTCGGTTTTCGGCGCATGATATCGTAAATATCAAGACCTCGGCTGTTTTATCCGCCTCAGCCTACGGCTTCGGCCTTGGTCTTGATAATTTACGATATCATGCTCAACCTCATCCGATAATTGCTTAGTATGGTTTGTTCATCTTGTGAATTTTCAACAGGTTATATTTACGATAGACGCCATGATAATTTCTATAGAGAGAACATAAATAAGAGGGAAACTTCTTAATACGGCGCGCGCCCTGTGAATTCCCGGTTGGGCTATATTTAGCATCCAAAATCGTTTGGTTTTTATTTATTTTTTGATGGCGTGGACGTGTGCGCGCGCTTAAAAAAACAACATAATTTTCGTCGATTTTTCTCACTTTTTTCGACAATATCTATTAGATCATCAAATTCTAAAGAATATATACACACTATCGAGGCTGAGGTAGATCGACGACAACCATGAAATGGTCTATTCCTTTTCATTTGAACGACGTGAGTCACAATTCCTGATTCCCAATGAATCCCGAGAGAGAAAGCGAATATTACAACTTTGAAAAAAAAAAAAAAAAAAATTGTATTAAATCTTCTCGCATGGTTTTAAAACCTTCTATTGGCAGCGTTTTAGGGCTCGAGAAGTTTAAGTTGTATTTTTTGTTGAGCTCAGCCGACGTACGATCTGGCTTTCCATGCCAGCTGGAATCAATTTTGTGCACACTTTCGTCACATTAAATACTCGCTATTTGTGAGCTTTAAACCGCACGAGAACCCCAGCCGAGAAATAAGTGTTCAAAAAGAATAAATGAAACTAAAAACTGTATTGAAAACTCTGCCGGTGGCAAAAATATTATGTTGCATCTCAGAGCTGGGCAAACACTGACGGCAAATATATTCATCAAACAACTAAATGAAGCATATATAGTGTATAAAAAGGCAAGGTTTTTGGTCAGATAATGTATGTAAAATTGTTGTTTTTGGTGTTCCGTGTATTTATTCAGGATTTCACATTCCGTTCCGAATTCTGGATTCAATTTTCTGGTTTTAGGCAAACCCTTCCTAGCAGCAAAGGCTTGAATTGGTCATAGGTCACCCATGCTACCCAATTATATTTATGAGATAGAAAATTAAAATACATTTTTAATACATTTTTTTTAAGTTAAGGAAGTTGTCGAGACAGAAATGCTGACTAGTGTCTCATTCTTTGTCTCAAAACTAAACAAACCTTTTGCGTTCGACAAACTTGCCCTTCGCTTGTTTAATAAAAAAAATCAAAACACTCCCACAGGAAGTAAGAGAGGTCGACTTGGGGCACGTCTAGGCTCAGCCTTCTGTTTGCGTACTTCTTCGCATCACACCTTAGTGTTGTTCAGTCTTGCTTAACTTAGGTATCCTTGGTTTATTCCCTAAATTCTTGTGATTGGAAAATACTATATAACCTTTACTATATATATATATACCATACGTTTGTATATTAGCTTTAGCTCTAGTTATGAACAATCCTTAGATTTTCGCTGGAAAACTTGTCACTCAAATATTATAGTATACATAGGAATCTTCTTATTTAATTGACCAACCATAGCTTAGTAATACCATACGGTATTTGTTTGACTGACAACTATCATAAGACTATATACCCCTTGTAGCACGTCGGAATGCAGCTCAATTTGGAGGACAAATCAATAGGTTCAAATTGTCAGGAGATTGATTTAAAATTCTAATTCTAATCTTCTTTTGTCCTCCAAATTAAGCTGCTTTGACGTCACATTCTTTATAAATATAGCCCAACCCAAGTCCCGAGTTCAGTCCTGCTTACCAAAAGACGGACCACATCAAGCTCATTCTCTTGTGACTGAACGGCTCTCTGACTGCAATGGAATCATCACCATCCTCTGGATGCAAAATCCTTTACTATCGTTTGATGCTCCCCGAATGGCTCCGTAAACATGCAAATGAATGGAACTGCACTCATGGAGGAGACGAGTTAAACCTGACAATCGACCCAGATAGTTCCGACTGGGATAACATTTTCCGTGTTAAACTCTTGCCCCAAGGACAACTGGCAAACGACGCAGATATCACAGTCAAGATGGTTATTGGTGTCATTCTTCCCGAGCCCGAGAAACCACGCGATCCCATGTCTTTCATGATTTCAGATGGTGATTTTTCTGTAGGGATTCAGCTCCTCGATCCAAACCAGGACTATGCCGAGTCCGGGCCTTACAAAGCTGTTGAAGGTACATCACGAGCAAAACGGTTGACGAACCCAAATACCAACGTGGTTACTACTCGAGACCTCGTCACAACCACCAGCAGAAACAACCCAGATCAATTTGAGATGACCTTCAAGCCGAGTGAGATGTTCGGATCTGCTTACTGTGCCATTGATGACGGGCATAAGCTGGTGGCGCAGTACTCCGACAAGCTGAAGCTCTCAAACGGACTAACGTTTGAGTTGTACAGGTTCAAGAGTTCAGAGAGATATACCATCAACTACGTGGAAGTTACAATCATCCAAGATTCTCCAAAGATATAGGAAATGACTTACAGTGAACTGCATTCTTTTGTTGACTGGCTAGATTTAAAACCCACAGTAAATGCGGCTTTAGACTCTTGATAATTGTACCGAGTATATAGGTGTGGTCATTCTTGCGTCAATAATAGTTTAGATGATATTATTGACTGATTGTAGTGCCGTTGAAAAAAACAAAGTAGATGCTAAATAAACTCCAATGACACATTATTGTATTGTTTTAAAAAGGCAGGAAGAATATTTTAAATGTCCTTTAAGACGGCAATGAGAAACATTATTGAATAAATCCTCTAAAGTACTTATCAATTTTCTTTCTTCTTCCCTTTCTCCCTTTCTCCCTTTCTCCCCTCTCCCTTTCTCCCTTTCTCCCTTTCTCCCTTTCTCCCTTTCTCCCTTTCTCCCTTTCTCCCTTTCTCCCTTTCTCCCTTTCTCCCTTTCTCCCTTTCTCCCTTTCTCCCTTTCTCCCTTTCTCCCTTTCTCCCTTTCTCCCTTTCTCCCTTTCTCCCTTTCTCCCTTTCTCCCTTTCTCCCTTTCTCCCTTTCTCCCTTTCTCCCTTTCTCCCTTTCTCCCTTTCTCCCTTTCTCCCTTTCTCCCTTTCTCCCTTTCTCCCTTTCTCCCTTTCTCCCTTTCTCCCTTTCTCCCTTTCTCCCTTTCTCCCTTTCTCCCTTTCTCCCTTTCTCCCTTTCTCCCTTTCTCCCTTTCTCCCTTTCTCCCTTTCTCCCTTTCTCCCTTTCTCCCTTTCTCCCTTTCTCCCTTTCTCCCTTTCTCCCTTTCTCCCTTTCTCCCTTTCTCCCTTTCTCTCTTTCTCCCTTTCTCCCTTTCTCCCTTTCTCCCTTTCTCCCTCTCTTTCTTTCTTTCTTTCTTTCTTTTTCTCTCGGCTATATCCCGAAAACAACAAAGGCGACCCCATCTTTTTATTCTAATATTTTTTCCTAAATAATTTCATAGGCTTTCAATGCTCCAAATTTGTGAAACAAATGTGGTAAAATCATAATAAAAACACGTATTTGGATGAAAACTTCAATCTACACATCATATTTGAATAAGAGTGATATACGGCATATTTGGTTAGCTTTAGAATGACAGAAATTTTATGAAATGTTTAGTTCATTAAGAACATGTAATGACTCACTGTTTTTTATTCCTTAAACCAGGGAGGTGGGAGGGAGATGGAGATGAAACTGAATAAATTATCGACAATGGAGCGTTCTGATTGGCTAAGAGCCACCTCTTCCGAAACAGATGTTCCGTACGGTCAAGCGCCAAAGTTTGAATGTGCCAATGTTGAGTCGGGTATCTACGATTACATAGATTATTCGAAAATTCTCCATGAAAGCAAGACATACAGCAACAACACAATTTTGAAGATAAGGCAAAATATTTGTACGAAATCTGTGTTGATAAATGATGTTTTTAGCTAGTTAATGGACAAGACAGCTCCCAGGCTGGTTTATTGACGGCTTTGCGACAAGAGCATATTAGGATGTATTTCTTTGTAGTGTTCTCGCTTCCAAATAGCTCGATTGCCTTAAAATTAAGAAATACTGAGACTTATAGTATTGTTGTCTACCAGACAATCAATAAATTTTCTTACCAAAGTGGAAATCGTATCGTTTTCAGCCAAAGAAGTTAGGCATATTTTGGCTTGTTCGTATAACAACAATGGCGCCTGT